>VZQC01001210.1:195967-462709 GCA_009823505.1 Rhizomys pruinosus
GCTCAGAAATTGATTTTACATGAAGGATGCTTGTACTCACAGACTATCACCTACTGTTAAAAAAAAAAAAAAAACAGAGAAAGACGCAGAAAAGTTATGGCAGAATGCATGATCTGGGATGGGTAGAGGTGGGGTGGGGGGAAGGGAAGGGGATATATGCCTGAACTGAATTGGAAAATTATGTATGAAATACACAAAACATCAATAAAGAAAAAAAGATACCAGTCTTATTAAAACCATTAATTCATTACAAATAAGGAAAAATGAGTCTTAAATCAAAAGTTTATCCTCTCTTAGATTACCCAATCAATAAGTTTTAGGCAATACTGAATATTATACACACAAAATCCTAGAACAATTGGTTTAGGGGTAGAATATAATGAAGGTACCCCAAATGATCAGCAGTTGATAAATATGGTTGACTACATAGAATAGGACCAAAGAGTTTGAATCACTGGCAGCACTTAAATTGTGCCCATTGGGACTGACACTGCCTTTCTTCATTCATTCTTGCAAATAAATCAATTGATAGACATCAAGAAATGAAGAACAGATTTAACTTTCTGGGTCCTAATTTGATAAATGGGGCAGGGAAGTGTCTCCCACCTAGATCTAGGATATCACTGTGGATCTAAGGATGAAGCTTTCCAGAGGAAACTTTGGCAGGAAGCTGTGATACCTACAGATTAGATTAGGCCACAAGGACCACAGACCAGGGGCCACACAAAACAAGTCCAGCCACAGCTGGCTGTTTGGAGAAAGAATACCAATATCCTCCTTGCTATTGTCCTGAGTGCTGTAGAATGATGACTCTACAGGTGGAGGTTTATCAGGAAGCAGTGAAGCGGAGTCCCCCTTTGATCTCTTTTTTTTTTTTTTTCAGAAACATATCCTACAATATATAGGAACCAGAATGGTGTTTGAATCAAGTACAAGTACATACAAGTGGTGCATAAATTTCTGTTTAAGATTTTTGATGGTTCATGATATAAGTTGCAACATTTCTGAGACGTACTTTAGTCAATTAAAGGAAAATTATTTAAGAACCCTTGGAAGACTTGGAATGAACTTGCCACCTGACCCAGCCATACCATTCCTGGGTTTATACCCACAAGACTCATCTTACCGCAGAGATACATGCACAGCCATGTTTATTGCAGCTCTCTTCACAACAGCAAGGAGCTGGAACCAACCCAAGTGCCCCTCAACTGACGTGTGGATAGAGAAAATGTGATACATCTACACAATAGAGTTCTATGCAATGGTAAAGAAAGATGACATCATGAACTTTGCAGGTAAATGGCTGGAGCTAGAAGATATCATGCTGAGTGAAGTAACACAGTCCCAGAAAAACAAACGATGAATGGTATCCCTCATCTGTGGATGCTAGCACCAAATACGTTAATGCGATCTGAAAACAACTGTGCTCTTATATTGTAGAATCCCTTAAAAACAAAACGAAAAAAAATAAAAACAAAAAAGGGAAATTATTTAACATTTTAATAATTAAATTTAATCTAAAGCATAGAAAGATAATAAACATTCCCTAAACATAACTTGGGAGACCTGGAATGTATCTTTGCTCCACTCCAGTATTACTGTATGCAAATATGAATTTATATACCCAGGTAGTTCATAGGTGTTTTAGCATGTTTTATGTAGATATTTTAAGCTGTGTGCTTATTGAACTTACAATTCCAGTGGCTGGAGCATCCAAACACATAGGACCAACACTTCAGTGAGTTCCTCCCCTAGCCTGTCTCAGTAAAGTAATATGGAGAAATGGACCTGCATCCATGAACATTCAGAAAGACAGCAAGCATTATGGAAGCAGAAGCCAGAGAGACTCAGGGGCAGCCTGTCATTTTTAAAGCAATTGACCCCTAAGGGAACTCATAAGGGTCTTATGAAAAATTAAATTTTTCTGAGCAAGTATTCCAGTGATCCAAATTCTTTCCACCAGGTTGCCCCCTGAAAAGCTTCACCACCTCTGAATACCAACATTCTGAAAGCCTTTCTTTGAGTACAACAAGCTTTGAGAGACATGCTCAAACCATATCCAAACCATAGCAATAGATTCTGCTCGAAGAATATCAAGAAGCATCTATCTGAACCTGAAACAGTCAGCACCTGAGTATTCAGAGACTCAGAGATCAGGCAAGATTTTAACCTGACATCATCTGATCACAAGCGTTTATTATCCCTTACCATTTTGGTAGCCCAAAAACCTTGGTGCAGTCTCAGGGATTATATCAAGATATTGACTGGGGCTGCAGTTACCCGAGCTGTGGGCGGGGGTCAGGTTCTCCTTGGCTGTTGATGGGAAGCCTGGGTTGCTCCTCTTTCTTCCTGGCTATCTAGATGCTTTCCCATGTGGCAACTAGTTTCCTCCAAAGCTGCAGACATGCAAGAGATAAGGTAGCCGATCTTCTTACTATGGTTTAGTCTCTCCACCCCACATTCCGCTTCTGCCATAATTTACTCATTAAAAGTGAGTTACCACTGACCTGCCCTCTCACTCCAGGGGACAGTGCTCTCCTTAGAACTTTATCTCCTAAGTCTCTTAATCCCAGGTGGACTGGACCCGACATTGTCATCCTTACTACGCCGTCAGCAGCCAAACTTCTAGGCCAGCCACACTGGTATCATTTGTCCAGATTCAAAACAGACTCCACCCAGGATGGATGGTCCAGCAAAATGGGTCCAGCTAGGACCCATTTCTCTCAGGTTTTCCAGAGACCCTCAAGGACAGGTCTGAATGGTCAGGCATGGCAGACTTCATTCTCTGTACTTTCATCCCCACCTCCTTCTTTTCCTGGGTCATCATTTTCCTTTGCTGCCCCTGGTGCCACAGGTACCAGACTCTGACACCCTTGCCCGGTTGCCCTTTGTCTTGTTATTGCCTCAGTCTTCACCTGACCAGGTGATACTGTGCCAGGTCCGACATACTGCTGGCATGTCCATGCTCGGGATACTTGGACAGATGAAACTGGTGAGCCCACGTTTAGACTCTGTCCTCTAAACCAAGACCATCCAACTGTAGGAGGAGCCTCTCTAAACTCAACCAGGAGACTCCTTATGATTTTAGCACTTGGTCTCCTCTGCTTCTTGCAGGAACACATCCAGGAAGTCTCCAGAGTGGCTGTTAACCAGATGCTTCTACAGTCTTACTCTCCATTGCCTATGTGCCCACCTGCTTCTGACCACTCCCCTTCCCCTACGTTGTCCCTTCAGCAGGAAGTAGTAAGAGTTGAGTTAGAACCCATATAACCAAAGGATGTTAGGTAGGGCCTGGGCTTGGAAATCTAAAGATGGCACCTACCACCCTTCTCTTATTGCCAAAAGCCTACCTCATCTCAGGCAGCTGATGCAACGTCCCTTCCTGATGTCACCAGCCACAATGAGAGCACAGCCTAAGACCATATATGGTTACATTCCAGCTTCATGAGGAACACTAAAGACACACTTTGTCCCCTCCCGCTGCAGCAGTTTTGCCCTTACAGGTACATGCTTTGTTTTACCGCCATTACCTCATTTTACTCTCCCCAGAACTTATAAAAACGCTCAGCCCAGCCCTAGCCCGCCACTCCCTGGCCTCCCTCTCTGAGACAGGTGTACCTGCCTGGGAGCGTGTCCTAATAAACCTCCTTTTATACTTTGTTTAAAAAAAAAAGGTGAGTTACTAAGCCCAGGGTGATGACATTAACTAGTAAATTCATTGGTTTATACTGGTACCTCTACTGTGGAAAGACAGGAGTCATTGGAGACTGCCCAAGAGACTGGGGCCCACAGGAGTATTACATTGTCTGTTAGGGTCTATTGTTTTCTTTGTTCTGGGATGTGGGTTATGAGAACTGCAATTACAGAAAGGCTCATACACTAACGGAAACAAACTCTAAGTGCATTCATTGTTTCTGAGCATTACTTCTGGGAGTTCTTGTTTCATCATCTACACAGAGAGATCCCCAAATCTGGATAACAGTTTAAGCAATCTTTCCCTCATAATTTCACATAATGTACTTTATGCTTTGTAGAAGAAAATATATTCCTTGTGTATTAGTCACTTTTCTGTTGCTGTGATAAACCACCATGAGCAAGGGAACTTATAAAAGGAAGAGTTTATTTGAGCTTACAATTGAGAGTTCCAGGGAATCAGAGTCCATTGTGGCAAGAGGCATGGTAACCAGGGATGGAGTAGAAAGCCGAGGTTCCCACCTCACAATGAGCACAGGAAGTCAAGAGAGAACCTCTGGAGACTAGCAAGGCTTGTTAAGCTCTTTAAGCCTGCCCCCAGCATGGCCACACCTTCTAAGACCTCCCCAAACAGCACCGCCAACTTGGGACAAAATGTCTGAATGCTTAAAGCCTACGGGGACATTCTCATTCAAACCAACACACCTTGCTTAGAAAAAGTAGAAGGAAGATTCCTCTGCAATCCAGAAAGTTACAGAATTAATATTTTAATGAACATTTCAGACATTGTTAATCCATATAAGTACATGTAACTATATATTTTATTTTACTTAAATTTATAAAAATTTTGCACCTGCTTCACTATAACTGCCTTTTCCACTTGATAACATATTACGAACTATTTCCCATGTCAGTAAATAGAGCTCTATGCCATTAATTTCAGGGACTGCAGCATGTCCCAGTGCATGATGCTATATAATTTGTTACACTCCTCCTGGCTTATTTTTCAATGTGAAGGATGTTTAATATTTGTGTTTTAATAGGAACCAAATATGCAGTTGTAGAGATGACCAGCTAAATTCAAGTCTAAAATACAGAGTTTTTTATCCCTCTTCATTTCATCTCACTTCCTATGGTATTTTAGAGTGAAGTGGCAATGTCAATGTGTTAAAATTGTTCGCAAAAGCTTTAACATGTTTTGTAAGGATTTCAAAGAGGCGAGTAGATGCAAAGAAATTTGTGGCTCAGCATGGCTTCCCTGTTCACTGAAAAAGTTAATGTTATTAATTTTATGAGAATATTCACAACTCACAATCTGTTCTCAAAATTAAGCGTGATATCCTGAAGACACAGAGAGACATTAATCAGAGTCATTGGTCCAATTAGCTCCAAAGAGAGTCTTCATAAAAAGATGCATTGAGTAAATACCAAGTAAGTTGAGTGTCAGAGTCCTTTCTGCCGAACCTTTACCACAGGACTCAAGGAAATATCACATAATCTGGGTGCCACAAAAATACATGACCCAAGTGAGATAAAGTAAAGTGATAAGGTATTCTTTTTAAAAAATTAAGGAAAACGACTTATTTTGGATCAAAGCTTCAGTCCCAAGTTTTGGGGCCATACTGCTGCTTTGGGCCTGTGGCAGCACAGGTGGAGAAGGCATGTTTATTTCATGGGAACTGGAAGCAAAGACACAGAGACTTATGAGCCAGGGCCCCAAAAGCCCTCTCAAGAGCACACCCCAGTGATAGAGACTCCTCCCCAGAACCCCTGTCTCTCAAGTGTTCTACCAACTCCCAAAAGCACCTCATGGTAGGGACTCAACACCCACACTTGTTTTTTCTCATTCAAGATCCACGTTCAATGCAAGCCTGGACCTAACTCCCTCTTTGGAGAGAAGCAGTGCATTCACGTGTTGAAGTTGAGCAGTTGGTGGAACACTTGAGAGACAGGGGTTCTGGGGAGGAGTCTATATCACTGGGGTGTGCTCCTGAGAGGGCTTTTGGGACCCTGGCTCATGAGTCTCTGTGTCTTTGCATCTGGAATGTACTCAAAAAAAGTTCTTATACTTTTTTAAAAAATGCCTTTTGTTTTATGTATATGATTCTTTGCCTGCATGCATATAAATGCATCTGTGTTGTGCATCTAAATGTGCATCTAAATGTGCATCTCTGGCTAGAGAAAGCCAGAAAAGGGCATCAAATCCCCTTGAAATGGAGGTAAGGACAGGTATTAGCTGCCATGTGAATGCTGGGACAGAAGCCTGGTCCTCTGCAAGAACACACGGTGCTATTAACAGCTGAGCCATCCTTTCAGTTCCATGATAAAATATCCTTATAATAGTTATACTGGTCAACTGTCATAAACAAACCTATCCTAGTAAAACTGAGACTTGTGACCAATATAAATGTATCATTGAGGAAACTAAGAAATGACCATCTACAGCTGGGAAATCTACAGCTGAGAAATCAAGATCTCATTTCCATTTCATGTCCATTATTTCTGGGTGGATTTCCAAGTGTTGAAATACCTTTGCAAGTTTCCTTTCTGGGTTTGAAAACTTAGCAGATAGTTGGGATTACATGGTTAAATTTTGTTGTTGGAATTACTTTCATGACACAGGTCTCAGTAGAATTGATTCATTTATTCTTTTTTTAATTCAAAAACTCTTAAACCATACTTACCTGGCAGGGGAGATACCATGATCAAGAAGGTGGTTTTCCAGGGCGAGGCTCATCCATTGCACTTGGGATGTGCTGACCCCTGCGATTTCCCCAAATGCGGGAAACTCGACTGCACAATTTGTGGTAGTGAGGGACTGTGTTTGTGCTCTCCCCTTTAAAGAAAACCTCATAAACCATGTTTATGCATTAAATCTCTCTATGGGTGAAATTTTACTCATTTTCATGCAGTTTAGGAAAGGAAAAAGGGTAGTTCATAGGTTCACCACTAGAGAGAGTGCTGGCCAAGATTTTGTGCCTAGAAGCTCAAAAGTAGAGTGGTCTGACAAAGGAAGGCCAAGAGGATTTGTTCCCTTTGGTCTGAAAGAAAATTTGTGTGACCCTAAAATTCTTTCCCTTGCTTCTACATCTAACATTCCTTTGTTTCTGTTTTGAGTTCTTGACTGCATTTTAAAATCTATCAGAAAACATTGATGCACTGACTGTCGCTCTCCATCCAGAATCTCCTGATTATTCATTCCCCATCTGATGTTCTGATGTTTAGTTCTATTAATTGACTTATGGTGACAAAACCACAATTAATTGTTAATGCTTCTGGGTTTCCATCCATAACTGTTATGAGCTCATAAAGGTTAATAGCTCTGCAGTAACACAAAGTTAATACTTGGTTAGTGTAAGTAAACCATGAGAAAGAATGAAGAACTAGCAGATGAAGTGATGTGAAATGATACAAGGGAAAATCAGTACTATGGGATGGATGCCTTGAAATAAGTGCCCTTCTGATTGGTTTGTTAAAATTCAATTTTAAAAATTCAAAGAAAGTTTGAGCTAGAACAAATACAATACACGGCCAATGTTTTGTTTTACTTTCAATTTTTGATAAAGTCAAAGTGATGCCTCCCCCGTGTGTTTGGATAACCCTTAGCTAAACTTAGGTTCTAGTACAGAGCAGCTTGAAACCTTGCTCTCATGGGAAGTAAAGGAATCTGGACATGGGTGTTTACAGTGCGCCTTTCCTAGGAAGCTACTGTTGCCTGGGCTGTTTGAGCTCATGCACATGTGGGACTTGCCATTCTTTCGGAGGGTTCTTTCGGAGGAGAAGCACATTTCTTTTAGGCTATTTCCCTGTGGTTCTTGTTGGGTTCTTGTTCAGCTTGTATATGTTTGATAGTCTCTCTGTTCTTGAAAACCTGAGCTATGGTCTGGTGTGCTTGTTGGGAAATCCCAGACTGAAGTAACCTCTATTCTTTGGATGAGACCTCCAAATTCAGTATGGCACAATAGCAGGAAGCATGCTCACAGGGCAACTATCTATTAGGCTGTTGTCACTGGAGGTTAGGCTTCTCCCTAGGTGAGATAAACTATGAGAATAAGGAGCTTGACGTTACCTCATCAATTATTATTTACATTTAAAAGTTATCACATTCTTAACTATGTTTTATTCTTTTCATTTTTTGTTACTCATAATTTTATTTTATTTTATTTTTTATTTTTTGTGCTTTTATTGATGTTTTGTGTATTTCAGACATTTTTCAATTCAGTTCAGGCATATTCCCTCTTCCCTTCCCCCCACCCCATCCCAGATCATGCATTCTGACATAAGTGTCCTGCATCTTTCTCTCAGTCTGTTTTTATGCTTTGATATTCACATTTTCCTCCATTAATTTTATATTATTCTAAAATATGGATCCATACTCTCTACCCATATACAGTAATTACAGAGTCTGAAAATAAGTGGTGGGTGGATTCTAGAGCCCATTGAGAGATTTACATTATAACAACATAGTTGCTTTCAGATAAAAAGAAATATAACAATAATGTTGTTCAGCTTACCTTTCATCTGGGGGAATTTGGCATTAGCATCCACAAATGAGGGAAAATATTCACCATTTGATTTTCTGGGACTGTATTATTTCCCTTTGAGCTCCATCCATTTACCTGCAAAGTTCATGATGTTGTCTTTTTTTACTGCTGCATAGAACTCCATTGTGTAGATGTACCACATTTTCTCTATCCACTCATCAGTTGAGGGGCATTTGGGGTGGTTCCAGCCCTTGGATATTGTGAAGAGAGCTGCAATAAACATGGATGTGCATGTATATTTGTGGTAGGATGAATCTTTTGTGTATATACCCAGGTATGACTGGGTCAGGTGGTAGGCTCATTTTGAGTCTTTTAAGGGTTCTCCACACTGCTTTCCATAGTGGTTGTACAAGTTTACATTCCCACCAGCAGTGGATGAGTGTTCCCCTTTCCCTACGACCTCTCCAGCATCTGTTGTCTTTTGTTTTCTTGATCTTAGCCAGTCTTATGGGAGTGAGATGATATCTGAGAGTGGTTTCAATTTGCAATTCCTTAATTATTAATGATGTTGAACATTTTTAAGATGTTTCTCAGCCATCTTTAATTTTCCCAATCCATGAGCATGGGAAATGTTGATGTCTTTTTTTTCTTTTTTTGCTCTTTTTGAGACAGGGTCTCCCTGCAGACCCAGCTGGCCTGGAACTCACTCTGTAGACCAGGCTGGCCTTGAACTCACAGAGATCTGCCTGCCTCTGCCTCCCAAGTACTAGGATTAAAGGCATATGCCACCATGCCCAGCTTTGATGTCATTTTCAATCTCCTTCAGGGGTTTAAAATTTTTGTTGTAGAAAATCCTAATAAAGCATTTTTGAAACTTGCCACTCTTTTCTAAATGACCCTTTTCGTTTACGGCACTCTCTTTATCTCGCATAAAATTAATGCTGCTCAGCTCTAAGTGAGGCTCAGGTGGTATTGACTTTTTTTTTTTTTTTTCCCTGTGTGCTTCACTTTCTGCTTGAACTAACTGGACTCTTATTTGAACTGAAGTTGAACAGAGCACTTTTCTTAATTCCACTCAGTTACCGATCAAACCATTCCTACACGTTTTTCTGTCTTAATCTGTGGTATCTCTTCAGTTTGGGGTTTCTTTTGCTTATACATGCCACTTCGATGTAAGTTGCCTTATTCTGACTGTTGGCATTATTCTTGTCAGAACTAAGCTTTGTTATATCTAGATTAAAAAATTATGCAAATTTTATGCATAATAAACTAAGTTATAGTCTATTGTAACCTGTAAAACATTTCTTGTAAATTATCTAATTTATTTTTCCATTTATGTACAGTTTCTTAATGTAAATTTAAAAACTATTTGTTGTGGCCTGTTCTGTAAACATTCCCAGGATTTTTCCTTAATGCTTATTTGCATGAAAGAAGAAACTCCGGGTTCTGCTTATTTATACTGTGTAGTCAGTGAGCCAGCTGCAGTGTCCTGCCTTTTCTGTAGTTTATAACTTTTTCTAATTCTGTTAATATTCTAAAGTGTTAGAATCATGCTTTTTATACCCTACTTTACAAATAAATTTTCTTGTTTACTAAAAAAAAAAAAAAAGTTTGTTGTAGAGGTCTTTGGTATCTTTGGTTAGGTTTTTTCCCAGGTATCTTATTATTTTTGAGGCTATTGTATGTGGGAAGTTCTTCTTATATTCCTTCTCCACTTGTTTATTGTTGGTGTAAAGAAAGTCTACTGATTTTTCTAGGTTAAATTTTGTAGCCTGGTACTTTACTAAAACTCTTAATCATTTCTAGAAGTTTTCTGGTCGAGTTTTTAGCAGCCTTTAGGTAAACTATCATATCATCTGCAAAAAGGGATAGCTTAACTTCTTTTCTGATTAGCACTGCTTTAATTTCCTTCTCTTGTCTTATTGCCCTAGCAAGTGTTTCGAGCACTATGTTGAAGAGGAGGAGTAGTGATAAGAGGCTGCCTTGCTGAGTTCCCACCTTTAAGGGAAATAGTCCCAGTTTTTCTCCATTTAGGATGATGTTGGCAGTGGGTTTGCTATATATGGCTTTGATCATGTTGAACAATGTTCCTTTCAGTCCTATTCCCTCTAGGACTTTAAACATGAAGGAATGCTGGATATTGTCAAAGGCTCTTTCTGAATCAATTGAGATGATTATGTGGTTTTTGTCTTTCAGTCCATTTATGTATTTTATGATATTTATTGATTTATGTATGTTGAACCATCCCTGCATCTCTGGTATGAAAACAACTTGATCATGATGGATGATCTTTTTGATGTGGGTCTGTATTTTGCAAATATTTTGTTGAGAAATTTTGCATCTATGTGCATTAGTGAGATGGGTCTATAGCTTTCTTTTTTGCTTCTACTTTGCCTGGTTTTGGTATTAGAGTGATGCTGGCTTCATAGGAGTTTGGGGAAATTCCCTCTGTTTGTATTCTTCTGAACAGTTTGAGAATCAATGGTTGTTGGAGCTTTTTAAATGTTTTATACTGTTCTGCTCTGAAACCATCTGGGCCCGGGCTTTTTTAAGTTGGGACGTTTTTTATTACATCTTCAATTTCTTCAAGTATTATGGGTCTGTTTAAACTGTCAATCTCTTCTTGGTTAAGATTTGTTAATTCCCAAGATTTCAGATATTCATCCATTTCTCTTAGGTTTTCAAATATAGTGGAGTATAGGATTTTGAAGTATTCCCTTATGATTGTCTGGATCTTTACTTTGTTGTGATGTTTCCCCTTTCATCACAAATATTATTGATTTGGAGTTGCTCTCTCTTTTTTTGGTTAACTGGGCTACATGTCTATTTTGTTTATTTTTTTCAAAGAACCAGCTTTTGGATTCATTGTTCTATGTATTGCTTTCTTTGTTTCTATTTCGTTGATTTCTGCTCTGATTTTTATTTCTTCCTGTCTGTTGGGTTCATTTGTTGTTGTCTCTCAAGTGTTTTTAGCTGTAGTGTTAGATCGTTTATTTGTTCCCTTTCTGTTTTTTTGATGTGGGCACTTAGGGCTATAAATGTCCCCCTCAAGACTGCCTTTAAAATATCCCTCAGGTTTTGTTGTGTTGTACTGTCTTTTTTGGTCAGTTCCATGAATACTTTTATTTCACTCTATTTCTTCCCTGACCCATTCATTATTCAGGTTGTTTGGTCTCCATGTGCTCTTGTAGCTAGTTGGACTTATATACTGAGCTTTATTGCACTGTGGTCTTATAGAATGCATGGAATAATTTCTATCCTTTTGTATTTGTTGAGGTTCCTTTTGTGCCCCAGAATGTGGTCAATTTTGGAGAATGTTCCATGAGGTGCTGATAGAAAGTATATTCTCTGGTGTTTGGGTGGAATATTCTGTAGATGTCTGTAGGGTCCATTTGGTGCATTGTATTGTTCAGTTCTGATTTCTTTCTGTTTATTTTTTGTCCTGCTGTTCTATCCCAGGGGCTCAAATGGGTGTTGAAGTCCCCCACTATAGTGTGTCAGGATTAATCTTTGTCTTGAGGTCCTGTAGAATAGTGTTTATAAAGTTAGGTGCACCAGAGTTTGGTGCATGAACATTTAGGATTGTGAAGTCTTCATGGTTCATTATTCCTTTGATTAGGATGTAATGGCTCTCTTTGTCTCTTCTGATTAATTTAACTTTGAGATCTATTTTGTCAGTTCTTCTTAATGATGCATGTGATCACCTGTGAGTTCAATCCTTATCCTGCCACAGAACTCACTTTTCTTTTCTTTTCTTTTTTATTTTTTTCTGAGACAGGGTCTCCGTATAGTCCCAGCTGGCCTGGAACTCACACTGTAGACCAGGATGGCCTTGAACTCACAGAGATCTGCCTGCCTCTCCCTCCTGGGATTAAAGGTGTGAGCCACCACACCCACCTTAAAGATGGTTCTTAGCTGCCATGTGGGTGCTGGGAATCAAATCCAGGTCCTCTACAAGAGCAGTCAGAGCTCTTAACCACTGAACCATCTCTCCAGCCCCAGAACCCACTTTTCTATGTCTTGAGCAGGACAGACCATGTGTGTCTCACCAAATGCCATTTCAAAATAGATATTTATTTCTGGTTCTAATATTCCTGTCAATAATCATAGTAACTTTTATTTTCTTGACTCACTCTTCATAAGCCAAGATAGGCTGTTATTGGTCCCTCATTCTAACTATTAATTCATTCAGTTATTCAATGTCATTCATTTTGAATGAATTTTCTGTAATATAAATTATGCTAAATTCTTACTTAAGACACCAAATTTTAATATTTAGTCTATTTTTGATCTTTTGAAAAATTCAGCAGCATTTGGTTGCTGTCTTCAGAAAGTTAGCTTGTTGCTCTGGAAATGTAAGCCAAACACTGATGATCTTTCTCTAATGTCAACCATAAAATCAATACCAGATGTGTAATTTACCTGTTAAAGCTAGACATCTGAAGTCAGGAAAACTTATAGCAAAGTTATACTTTAATTCCAGTTCTTCATGGGGACCTCTGCCCTCTCCTCCCCGTCCCTGAGACTCACTCCGCAGCAGGGTCTGAACCTTCTGCTCTGTCACCTTTGCTCCATATGGAATGCGAACTAAGGGAAGACAGTTTGTCTAGGCTATCCCCTGTTATTATAACAAAATACCTGAGACCGAGGGGTTTTTTTTAATTTATTATTTGTAACAATTTGTTTGCTTTTTAAAAACTTTTTAAAAATTTTACTTATTTATTTATTTATTTGAATGTACTGTCTTCATGTAGGTTTGTGCACCCATATCATGCAATGCCTTGGAGGTCAGAAGAGGGTGTTGGAGTCCCCTGGAACTGGAGTTCTCCTGGAATTGGAGTTACAGACAGTTCTCAGCTGCCATGTGGGTGCTGGGGATTGAACCTGGGTCCTCTGCAAAGGCAGTCGGTGATCTTAACCGCTAGGCCATCTCTCCAGCCCCAAAATTTGTTTATTTTTAATTTTTATGTGCATGAATGTTTTGCCAGCAGGCATGCCCAGTGCCTGAGGAGGACAGAAGAGAGTGCCAGATCTCCTAGTCCTGGAGTTATTGATAATTGCTACCCACCATATGGGTGCTGGGAACTGAACCCCAGTACTCTGGAAAAGAAGTAGGTGCTCTTAACCTCTGAACCATCTTTCCATCTGACTGAGTATTTTATAAAGAAAAGAGATTAATTCAGCTTATGTGGGGCTGGAGGAAGAGAAGCTGGAAGTCCACTGTCAAAGAGCTCTATCAGCTGGACCTCTGGTGATGGTGTCATGGTAAAAGAGTTTACAGTGGGAGTTCCTGTAAGGAAGATGTTACAAGAGAGGCAGGAGGCTGGACAGATTCAGGGATATACTTTCTCTATGGAAAGCAACTTTCTTTCATAGAAATGAGTAAAGATCCTTAGTAAACTGTATGAGTTACTTCTGAGATGATGACAGTGACACAAACAACTGTTACTAGGCCCCAGCTCTCAATATAGACACAAAGGGAATGCACACCCGAGGATGAAACTCCAGGAAACACACTCCAAAGCATAGTGAAGCCTGAGACCTTTCGCTCAAACTTCCTGCCCCTCAGTCAGCAACATCTGGCTCTGAACTGTGACTTCCATAAGAAGAGATTCTTCTGTTCTTCATGTAGAAAAGTGCACTATTTTCAACTAGACACAGACATCGTTTTTTGATCTCAGTTCTTACATTGTGTGTGTGTGTGTGTGTGTGTGTGTGTGTGTGTGTGTGTGTGTGTGGTGTATGTGCAGCACATTTGTCCACATGAAGGATAGAGAAGGATATATGGTGCTCTGTTCTGTCACTCCCATCCTTATTCTTTTAACGTAGAGTCTTTCCATGAACCTCAAGCTAAGCTGATAGCCAGCAAGGTACCGTGATCTTCTTGTCTCTGCCTACCATACCACTGGGGCTAGAGGCAAAGGCTCAGCAAGGCTTGGCCTTTTATAGGTATGCTAGGATCTCAACTCAGGTCTTCATGCTTCTACAGCAAGCACTCTCACCCACTAACCCATTCTTCTGTCCTCAATTCTTAGGCTTTAATTTCAGTTACAGTAACATTAATTACTTGTGGCATCTCACTCCATGTGAATTGTGCTTTACAATGATAATTTTTCTGGAGATGGAGAGAGGAGAGACCAAGGTAAAAACTCAGAACAGGAACCTAGAAGCAGGAGCTGAAGCACAGGCCATGGAGGACTGCTGCTTGCTGGCTTGCTCCCCTGGCCCATGCTCAGCCTGATTTCTTATACAATACAGAATGACCTGCCCAGGGGTGGCACCACCCACAGTGGGCTAGGACCTCCCACATCATTCAACAATCAAGAAAAATACACCATAGAATGGCCACGGGTTAGTCCAATAGAGCCAATTCCCCAGTTGAGGCTCCCTCATCCCAGGTTGTTACTGTTCCTCAGTATAATTATCTATCTTTGATCCGCAAACTTGAATTTGGTTGCATAACAATGGATTGTTTAAACAATACTGTGCATAATGGCTATGTAAGAATGCTCAGAGCTCCAAGCTCCCACTGCAGACTGAGTGCTTACACCATTAAAAACTGCCTTTTCCCAGAAAACTTACTATATTAAAAAAGAAAAGCCACAACAATTAAGATATAAAATAAAACCAAGAAGAAGGGCTAATCTCAGAGCTGTAAGGTGGCTTTGTTTTGTGTAATTTCTCATTTCCTTTCATTTCCTTTTGCAAATTCCCTCCAAGGCACCTTGTCTCCTCAGGAGGAACAGACTTCATTGTTGATCTGTGGAAGAGCTACAGAAGAAATGCCTCTTTTGTTTTTGCTATTCATTCATCTTTCCTTTTGCCAAAACAACAATATTTGCATTCTGAAATCAACAGACAGCCAACTGTGCTTACTGACTAACCTCCATTAAAGGCTTATTTGAATCCTGTGGAAGTTTTAAGGGTAAAACTGCAAAGTCCAAGCTACCTTCCTTCATCACACTAGATTTCCTCAGGAATTATGCATCCAGGATAAATGCATGCTACCTTCTCTCTTGACTTATTAGCTTCATGTCAGGTTCTTTGGTGGTTTTACTTATTAATTTGGGCACATCCTATATGAATGTCATGTGGAAAACTTTTCTTGACTTTTAAAATGTGTATGTAGAGCTTTCATTTAATTACTAGGTTATTTTTATAACATTAAAAATTATTTTTATTTCATGTGTATAAGTGCATCACATACATACAATGCCTACAGAGGCCACAAGAGGGCATTAGATCTCCTGAAACTGGCTTTACAGATGCCTGTTCGCTGCCATGTAAGGTGTAGGTGCTAGAACCTGGGTCCTCTACAGGAATGAACAGTGATCTTAACCACTGAACCATCATCTATGTAGCCTCTGACTTCCCACTTTCTTAGCAATAATTGTGATACAGTTAGGGAAAGTATTAATTAGTATTTGTATTTTTAATATAATGAAACTGATACTAATTATTGTCATAAGGAACTTAGTAAATCTAGAATGTCAACCCTGGTGTGACCAGGACATATTCAGTGACCATTCTGCAACATACTCTTCCCATAAAACACAGGGCAAAACAAATAAGTTAAGTATATAGTCTGACCAGTCCCTCCACAGGCCAATAACCCATTTCTACTTTTCTCTTTGTGAAAATATTTTCAAAGGTGTTACAGGGTAGCCAATGGGAGTATTGGTTCAGTATCCTGTAATTCAATTTTTTTCCACTCTCAAACAGCAACAAAATACCAAATCAACGTCAACACACATTTTTATAATACAATCAGGTGACTGAGCATCTCCAAGAGTCCCCAAAACACAAGCAGATCAGCAGAAACACTCATCACTGGGGCTCACATGACATCAAGGTCTCTGCGACAGAACATGTAAGGAAGAAATACAAGACATGTGGGACTCACAAACACAGAAGAGTTGAAAAATTACCCCAGTATCCACCTGTAAGATGACAAGAAGATATATGAATATTGCATACAGGTCAGAGAGTGTTCTTAGTTTGAACTCTGTTGGAGGAATCCAACAGGTAGTGCTGGCCAGAAAGAGTAAAGCTGGGAAACTGCTCCAAGGAAGGCTTTAGCAAGGGACCTAGGAAGATCAGGCAGGATGACCCCAAGTGGGTCATCCCAAAAGGCTACTGAAGGTGGACTATAAATTGAAGGTAATCAGACAAAAGGAAGAAAAAGATAAAAATCCAAAAATTGTATGAAATATTATCAGGAAAATGTACATCATATTTTCTTTTAATAATTTCAAAGCTAAAACAATGAAAGTAAAAAAAAAAAAAACCCTCTAAGTGAGTGAAACGTAAGAAACTGTCCTGCCTCGTCACCTCTTGTTTAAATGTGTACAAAATAGTTCATATAAAAATCTTGAAAAGAAACATGATTGGCAGAAAGTTTGTATAAGAAACAATGGAATACAGAGTAGATCAAAGTTTGTACTGATATGAAAGTCTTGTTCACAATACAAGAGAAACAATAACAAAACCCACAAACTAATATTTTTCATCAGCTGAAAAGATATTGAGAAACAATAAAAATAATGGACAGAATTACAAGCTAAGTCTTTTTAAAATGCCATATATGGTGTAACTGGATGAAAGAAGAATTTGAAATAAAATGACAGAATTTGTGAAATAATTTAAAATTTTAAAAATCATTTCAGAGACAAATGGCTGACTAAATTTCATACATGATACTAGGATTCAAGTGGTTACTGGTATTCTTTTTGATTCACATTTTTTATTGAAGTTTTGTGCATTTCATACATCATTTCTCATTCCAATCTAGACTCATCTTGTCTTCCATGCCCCACGACCCACCCGAGTTCATGCACCTGCCATCCTGCCCTGTAAATTTTTCTGATTCTTTTCAAAGTTTTTCAAAGCAGAGGATTATTGTTTCTTGGGGCGACTTTACTCTTTCAGTCTGTTCCTTGTCCCAGGTCCTCTTCTGTTGTTGTTCCCCCAATCTGTATTGCTTCAACATATGCATATATGTGTGTGTGTGTGTGTCACACCCATATTAAACTTATATCATCTGTATACAAACTGTCATTTCCATATCATATTTTAGGATTCATATTTTTTCTTTTTAAATTTATAGCATTCTAAATTATGTCTATGTATCCTCCATCCATATACTATGATTAAGTCTAAAAATAAATGGTGGTTTAATTCTAGAGCCTGTTAAGGGATTCACATTATCAGAGCACAGTTGCTTTCAGGGAAAGGGGTATATAACTTTGATGTTGCTCAGTTTGCCTTACAACTTAGTTCTGGGTGCTAGCATCCACAAATGAGAGATGCCATTTGTCTTTTGCTTCACTTAGCATAATATCTTCTAGTTCCATCCACTTATGGCAAAGTTCCTGATACCATCTTTGTTTACTGCTGCATAAAACACCATTGTGTAGATGAACCACATTTTCTCTATCCACTCATTACTTGAGGGGCATTTGGTTGGTTCCAGCTCTTTGCTATTGTGAAGAGAGCTGCAATGAACATGGCTGTGCATGTATCTCTGCAGTGTTGGGTCCTGGCCCCCACGGGATCTGCTGACCAGCTTGTTGACAAAGCGCTTATCTTGCTGGAACATCTTGTTACCCTCCTTCCATGAAGGCCTGACCATAAGTTCCTGTTTTCCACCCACGAACCACCTGTGCCTGGGAGTGTGAACTTCTGACCCTGGTTTTTTCACTTGTGCTGTAAGCCTGTATATAAGTCTCCCCTGTCTCTTCAATAAACAGCATTCTCTCAGCACGAATGACCCGCTATCTTGTCTTCCTTTAAATCCTCAGCCCCTCACCAGAACCTTTGGGTAATGCAGTAGTACAGGCACTACACTGCAGTTCTTATATTTCAAAAGAAGCAACTGAGTCACAGACCAAATGGAGATTTTTCAAGGTCCTTCGACTCATCAAGGACAGAGTAGAACACAATTTATCTTACTTCCAATCCAGTAATTTTCTTCCAAAGCATTTTTTTCATTTGTAATGTTGTAACATTACAAATGTACTATCTAAAACTTATAGAAATTCTAGTTTATGAAAAGGCCTGAAGTCATTAAATTAATACAGTGGAATATGAACTAAGCTCTTTATCAAATAATTTACATGAAAATGGTCACATGTATGGAAACCAGAAATAGATTATGATAAAAATAATTTTGAGTTACACTTTCAAGGGAGTCCATCTTTGAGGGACCTCAAGGAGGAAATCTAGGGGCAGGAACTGAAGCAGAGACCTTAGAGGAAAGCTGTTTACTGGCTTTTTGCCCTGGCTTGGTCAGCTAACTGTCTTATACAGGCCTGGCCTACTTGTCCAGGGGTGCCACTGCCAATAGGCTGCACCCTCGTACATAAATTAGCAATTAGAAGAATGTCTCACAGGCAGACCATCAACATTTCCACTGGAGGAAATTCTCAGTTATGTTTCAGTCTTCCCCAGGGACTCCAGTTTGTATCAAGGTGATAAAAAGCAACCAGCACAGGTGAAAGGAAAGAAACAAAACGAACCCCTCAAAGTTGAGTTTGAGAAGGGACAATAAGAACTAAAAGTCAACAGGTGTTTTAGATATATGTAGAGTTTGAAGAGGGAATAGAACCATAATTCTTAGTTCAAAATCTGTTGGGACTTAGTACAGATAGAAGAATTGTGTCACAACCAAAACAGCGCTGGTCCAATCCACTGAGGAATTATGTGACACCAGTAGGGGTAAAATATTCCCAGGGTTAACCTGTCTCCCTGTGGTGGTTTGAGTGAGCATGTCCCCATAGGCTCCAAGCATTTGTCCCCAGTGTGTGGTGGGGCTACGTTAGGAGGCTTTAGCAAGTGTTACCATGCCAGAGGAAGTGTTGCCAAGTGCTTCCCTGGGAAAGGGTTTCAGAGTTCTCACACCTTCTCAGATTTTGAGGCGCTCTGCTTCCTGTGCCTTCTTGAATATATAAACACCCCTCTCTCTACTCTGGCCACCTCCCAACACCATGCCTCCCCAACATGATGGACTTTGGTACCCCTGGTACTAAAAGATCAGATAAATTCCTCCTTCTACAAGTTCCTTTGGTCATGATGCTTTATCACAGCTACAGAAAAGTGAGGACTACATTCCTACCTCTGTTTTCTTCCTTCTTCTTAATGAACTTGCATATATAAATAGATTCATTAGTATGATATTCAAGAAAATCTCCAGCTTAGTAGGAGGGTTTTTTTTTTTGTGTTCCTAATTAGGCATTAGTACAAAGCCTCTACTTTTCTTTGAACAGTTGTTCAATCATTCTCTAGTTTTTATTTATAATACTACACTTATTTTTTAAAATCTACAAAGTGTCAGACATTTGGTAAAATGTCCAGCAATTTGGGGTCACCTCCTGGTCCCTATTTCTCTCCTCTTGTCCCAGATTTTTTTCTACGTAGAGGATACACCTACATGTAGACCCAGATTTTATCTAATTTCCAACCATATTCTTTGCCCACCTGCTCTAAAATGGTTTTGTTTTATAAATTGTGCAAAACATGGCACCAATAAAATTCTTAATTTTCTATTGACTTAGGAACTATTTATTTATTTATTTATTTATTTATTTATTTAATTTTTGATGATGCTGGGCCACCACACAACTTGGGAGGAGTAGGGCCTTTGTAATTTTTTTTTTTCTTTTTGGTCTTTTTTGAGACAGGGTATCCCTTTATTCCCAGCTTGCCTGGAGCTCACTTTGTAGACCAGGCTGGCCTTGAACTCACAGAGATCCACCTGCCTCTGCCTCCTGAGTGCTGGGATTAAAGGTGTGTGCCACCATGTCCAGCCTAACAGGGTTTTTAGCCACCATGTGGTTGCTGGGAATTGAACCCAGGACCTCTGCAAGAGTAGTCAGTGCTCTTGACTGCTGAGCCATCTCTCTGGCCCCAACTTGGGAAACTTTTAATGAGAGAATCATGGGAATTATGCATTTAAGTGGGATCAGACAAACAGGAGAATATGCTTTTGTTCTGATTCAATCCATTAAATCTCTAAAAGCAATAATCAATCCTCCCTGTCACTGTTGCCAGGGATGATGAAGCCACTGTTGTTCAAACAAATCTACCCCATCCAGAGAACATCTGGAATTCTGTCCACCTCTTCCTCTACTTAAGGCACAGCTCTTCCCACCTCCCAGCAACTTCCACATACTAGCCTCCGGTTGTGCAGACTCAACAGAAAGCATTTGGTCATTTATGGAACTACACTTCGTGCCACTCAGCATTCACTCGCCTTTCCTCTGGGAACTCTGCCCTATTTTGCATCAAGAAAACTTTATTCCAATTTCAGTCTACCAAGTTGGAGAAGGAAGTATACATTCCACCTGCCCAAGTCAATTAATGTGTGCTCTTCCTAGGACAGTACTATCAGGATTAAATACCAACATCTCAGGACAATCAGGGTGAACATTTCCAGTCTGAAGTTATTTTTTAGTTCCTCTATAGGATCCTTTCCTTCTTTTCCCTCCCTCCTTCTCCTTCCTTCCTTCCTTCCTTCCTTCCTTCCTTCCTTCCTTCCTTCCTTCTTTCTCTTTTCCTTTTTCTTTCTCATTCTAATTTCCCAGATGGCTTCACTGGCAAATGTACAGATATTTTAGGAATAAATTATTATTTCTGTGTCAATTCTGCCAGCATTTAGAACAGTAAAAATATCCCAACTTAATTAATAAGGTCAATGTGATCTCATAACTAAAATGAGACAAAATTTTGTTAACACATTAACAGAAATTACTGAAAATAAGTGGTTCTTTCTATACTTGAGGATATTTCTTTTGATTTATTAAAAAACATTTATTTTTTACTATTTTTAGTGTATATGTGTGTGTTTGTGTGTGTGTGCATGCGTGCGTGTGCGTGTGCGTGTGTGTGTGTGTGTGTGCGTGTACATGTGTGCAGGTCCAACAGAGGCAAAAGGGATTGCATCTTCCCAGAGCTGGAGTTATAAACTCTTGTGACATGTCTAACATGGGGCTTGGGGACTGAACTCAATCTTTTTTTTAGAGCTCCATCTACCCTTAACCACTAAATCCTCTCTCCAGGCTCTTTTTCAGATTTAAGATTTTAATATATTCATTTATTTGTGAGAAGGTACATGCATGGCACACACGTGTATGTCAAAGAACAGCATACTCATCTCGGTTCTTTCTGCCCACCATGTGGTCTCTTGGCATTGAACTCAGATTGTCAGGCTTGGCGGTGGCAGCAGGAACTTTCATGCACTGAGCCTTCTTATCAACCCAGGATTTTAAATATTATTCTTAATAATATTATGATTGTTGTTCAGAGTTACTTACATAAGGGAACTGGCCCTGTGTGGGTTAAGCTACAGGTCTAGTTGGCTGACCTAAGAAATGCTCAGTTAACAGTTAAAGCAGCAGTTCTGGCTGGTTTTTTTTGGAGGGGGTTCTGATGAGTCTAGTACTTCTGTATTTTGTACATATCTAGTACTTCCGTATGTTCTGTACTGGGTACAGATTCCTCTCAACAGCATTAATAGGATTTTTCCAATTTAATGAGGGCTGTAAAGGAGAAAAGGAATATCCTTTTGAAGCATCGACAGTCCTCCAAACGAAGACTGACTTTGCATCAAATGCCTTCCTACACTTCGAAGTTCCTGCCAACCCAGGAATATAAACTTGACAGTTGGTCTTCAGAGGGGCAAGGGGGAGCCAGGAGAATCAGCTACCTCTGCCAATCATTCAGTCAACCTTGGCTACATTAGGGGAGGGGCTGAGGGTACAGCAGAGAATGCTCCACGGCTGCTCTCTCACCATTACCATCTTGGGCAGGGGTCTATGGCCAGAAGGGAGGAGAGCATCTGCATTCATGTGAGTGACCTTGTCATTCGTTTGCTCTGTAAGCAACTCCAATCAAACTCACTAGAATCTTTGAAATTGTGTTTTGGGGATTCTTCCTTGCTTTGTTTTTGGAATTTGGGGATGGGGAGGTAGGACTCCTCATGTGTGCATAAGTCCCAGAAGTAAATTTAGCAACAATCAGTGTGATCTGTAGGATAGGCAAAACTGATGAGGCATTTGGGGAGAGCTTCCTCTGTTGGGGAAAGAGACCGGTATCTGGACAGCTGGGTGAGGGGACAATGTGGGAAAAGGAAATTTGGGCATGGTGGGTTAACCCCATAGGCCTGTCAGGAGTAGCAGCAGTGGCATGGATGGTGCAGTGGGTTTTAAGATGCATAACTAAGGTGAAGCCACCCAGATGGGTGATTTGAGTGGGAGAAATCTCAGGAAGGCAATCCACTTCTGGGTATATAGAGTGGCGTGCCTACGTGAGCAGTGCAGTCTGCCTTGTGAAGATGGAGATGCTTTGAAAACAGTGGAAGATCTGGAAGGAACTTTGCAAGCCTGAGTATAATGCACCAAGGGCAGACGTTGCAGCAAACACCTGCAGAGGCAGTCTGGCCCCTGCTTTGGGTAATAAGTGATCTATTCCAGATAAAAGAAGCAGCCCAGAGGGAGATTGAAAATGCAAAAATGAAATTAGAGCAAGAAAGGAGTAAGAGGCCACCCTCCTCAGTATTGCCCTCTGACCTTCCCAGTAAATTCCATAAAAGAGAAAAAGAAATAGGGGCTGGAGAGATGGCCTAGTGGTTAAGAGCGCTGACTGCTCTTGCAGAGGACCCAGGTTCGATCCCCAGCACACACATGGTGGCTGAGAACCATGTCTTTAACTCCAGTTTCAGGGGAATCCGACACCATCTTCTGACATCCGTGGCATTGCACAACATGGGTGCACAAACCTACATTCAGACAGTACATTCATACACATAAAATATAAATAAAAGCTAAAAAATTAGTTTAAAAAATAGAAGTGTTAGCCTGCCACTTACTAGGGAGCCAGAAGGGGAAGAGAGCCCAGAGTTGATCTGTAATAGAAGGCTCATCATGGGAACTCAAAACCTGGAACCCATGGGTGAAGCAGAGAGAGATGAGGAAGAGAGTGACCTAGAAAAGCACAAAATCCCCTGTGGTTCAGCCTCTAACACGAAGGAAAAATTCATGCTTCAGCATGCTGACAGAGGTTTTAACAACAACCTGGCACAGAAGACTATGGTAATCAGAGACTACTCTGTGCTGACTGGACCTGTTAGAACTAGAGGAGATGTTCAAACAGGCAATGAAGGAGCCCCCAGCCACCTGGCTCGTGAGGCTTTGGAGCATGGGGGCAGATGGATTTGTTTTAAGGGCTGAAAAATCAGAGAAGTTGAGCAATATAATAACTCATCCCTCTTTGAGACAGAGACTACACATTATAAGACAATATGAGGGAAATAAATCCCTGATGGATTGGCCGATAGGAGCCATTAGGAACATATGGCTGTCCCCAACTGAGGTCCCTAGAGGAAGGGCAGCAATTACTGTTAGAATTAAATATGAAGAAAGCACTATATGGTGGCCAAGTCACTGGACCATATAGGACTGTGTTCACCAGAGATTTAGAGAAAAACTTGTTTGAACAAGGACCCCAAGATTGGTATGGAGCTTTTGTGGCTGTACTGACTCCTTTAATGGGGCAGGAACTTTATAAAGCAAGAGAGACTTTAACAGATTTAAGTGACTTAAGTCAGAAGGTGACTTAAAATAAGGGAACAACCTAAAAGAGATATAAAAAGACAAAACACAGAAAGAGGTCTGTTTGGGTTATTCAAAGGCAGAGGTGGCAAGATTTGCGTCAGGCCAAAGTTCCTGAAGAAAAAATTGATAAAGATCCAATATGTGTAAAGAGCCTCTGGAAAGGTTTAAAGCCTGAGGAACATTCATGAAAGATATAAATAAGAAAATAACAACTGTCCTGGTGTGGATAAGGACCTCCCCAGATTAAGCAGGGTGACTTTCTCTCCTGGGAAAAGTTATGGAGGCAGTTCGTCCAGTCGGGGCCTCCGCCAGCAGCAAGGTGGGGTCAATGGAAAAACAACAGGTATGGTTACAGCCAGGAGTCCAAGGCAGGCCCTGACTCAGAGAACAAGCAGGTACAACAGGGTCAAAAGAGGCCCTAATTGTCCTTGACCTTGTGCAGGGTCAGGCAGCTTAAGCCGGCCCCAATGAGTTTATCAAAGATAAAGAAATGTAGGGAAGCTGTATGTAAAATCCCCAGGATACCAAATGGCTTCAAGAAGATGACTAATGAAATTAACGCCTCTTATCTATGCTATTGTACCCAACATGGATCTGTGGAGAAAACAACTGAATCAAATGCTGTGTTAAACCTTGTTTATGTTTGATTTAATATGTGATGCTAATATTGGAGTGTTTTACAGATCTGAACTCCATTGGAGAGGTATCAGGTATATCTGAATAAACAACGTTAAAAAGTAAATTCACAAAGGGGAACCAGGGCCAGGTATAGCTATTAAATTCTTGGAAGCTTTATGATTGAGTAAGGTGGTACAAGTAATCTCCATGAGAATGGTTAAAAGAAATCTACAATGGCCTGGGAAAAAGGGGAAACAGATATCTTCTAAAATTAAAAATAGAGACTCCAAAAAATTTTTACAATTGTTAAATGAAAATCCCAGGGCCAGGAGTGGGCTGCCACCCTGTGAGCTCTTGGCCAGGGAGGACGGGAGGACCCACAATCAGGGCTACTGCCACTAATGTTGGTTGCACACGAGAAACAGAAGGTAAGACCCTAGTCCTGAAGAAGTGGCAGAATGTGAATGTGGGAAAGAGAGACCCAGTTGGGACCGAGCTGAAAAGTCCCTGCCCCTGGAGGGCTGGCTTTCACAGTGCCAGGGGCTACGTGAAGACATTAGCTGAGACAGATTCCCAAAAGCTCTGCTCACGCTGCACTGTCACCTGCCAAGCAAGATGCTCCTGCTGGTGCGATAGTGGCTTGTCTTGTCCTGTATATGTACAACCAGCAAATTTCCAATTAGATGTAAGGCTTGCTCCTAGGGCAGGAACACACATCTATCACTCTAACCCACGTCGAACCCCTGTGGCAGGGGAAATTATAGGACCTAGTGAGAAACTACTATAATTGTTTCATTAGATGAATTTGATGCACCTGCTAAGGTACTGTCCAAGCGTTTGTGCTTGCTCCCATAGGAAGTGTTATTTTACCAGTCAGTGTTTAGGTGTTTCTATATTTTTCTATTCATGTTTTTACAGTAGGAAGAATACTTCTGAAATGGGCCAATGCTCCATTGAAAACAGATGATGGAAAGGCCTGGAAATTTGCTGTCTCACTATAATGAGAGAAACTGTCCTACCTCTTTTCACCTACTCCAAAGCTCAGGGACTCTTGTGGAAGAGGATGGCAAAAAGAATCTAAGCGCCAGAGGGAGGCGTGGAGGGTAGCATGGACGGTCCTCTAAAAGAAATATTGGCATTGGACATCAAATGCCTTCAAGAGAAATGGAGCCAGAGGAGTCAGCTCCCCCCGACCCCCAGACAGCCAGAGAGCCTTGGATGTACAAAGGGGAGGGGCTAAGGGAATATAAACAGAATACCCGAGGCTGCTCTCACTTGCTGTGGCCATCTTGGGCAGACCACCTATGGCTATGTGAGAGGGAGAACGCCTCCATTCCTGTCACTAACCCCCTCACCCATTTGTTCGGTAAGCAAGCCCAATTAAACTCACTAGAATCTTCCAAACTGTGGTTTGGGGAGTCGTCCTCTGCCTCGGGGACTAAGGGAAGGGGAGGAGGGATGTCAGGCTCATACATACCTCCCAGGAGTAATTTTAGCAACACTGTGGAATGCAAACTTGCTCTGCCTTATTAGCTAGGATGACAACCTTCTCCTCTTTTCATTCACAGAACTTTCTACTTCTTGGATATTCAGACTCTGGGACTCAGATCAGATCAGCACCCTTTTCTCTTCTGTATGTTGGGGTCAGGCTCAGCTCCATTATCCTGAGGCTTCTTGGTTTTGCAACTGGCAGAGAATATATTCTGAGTCTTCTGATTCTCCATCAGCATCTGAGCTTATTCTCCAAGTAAATATTTGTATGATAGTAGGGAGGGGATATGTTCCCATATTGTATATACATATATAATATATGCGATATACACACATTATAGGAGTGCATACTTGAGATTTTATATATACATATATTCTCCCTCTTTTGAAAAACTCTCTAACTCACCTACAAATCCCTGAAAACATAGTGTCTTCAATCCAATATAGAAAGAATAATGTGAAGTTGGAGAGATGGCTCAATGGTTAAGAGCATTTGATGTTCTTGCAGAGGACCCAGTTCAGTTTCCGGCACCCATATGGCAGCAAACAACTGTTCATATCCCTAGATTCAAATCTGATTCAGCACTAAAATCACTGTATTAATAGGCTAAGGTCAGAAATGATAAGATATGAACATCTCTTAAATTTTAATATTTATTTATATTATAAACTTGTAAAAAATTAGAAATCAAAATGAATTTTATAAATTTCAGGACATACACATTATCCTTATAAAAGGAATTTTATTTACTTTTAAAAAACTTTTCTATGTATGATTGTATTCCTTACATGTTTGTAAGTGCATCAATATCATGCAATATCTGCAGAGGTCAGAAGATGGCATTAGATCTCCTGGAACTAAATTTAAGATGGTTGTTAGCTGCCATGTGGGTCCTATGAACTGAATCCTGGTCACCTGCAAGAGCAACCAGTGCTTGTAACTGATGAGCCATCTCTCCATTCCCACATTATTCCTTTTATAGAAAAAGATTGAATGATTTCCCTCTAAAATTGAACAAAGGCAAGATGTCTATTAGCTCATATTCTACCTCATATCCTATTGACTTCCTTTTTTAAATATTTTATGTTTATTTTATGTGTATGAATGTATTGCCAACATGTATGTAAGTCCACCCATGCCATGCAAAAACCCATGGAGGCCAGAAAAGGGCATTGGATCCCCTGGAACTGGAGTTAGATATAGTTGTTAGCCACTATGTGGGTGCTGGGATTCAAACCCGGTTCCTCCGCAAGAGCAGCCAATGCTCTTAACCACTGAGAAATCTCTCCAGCCCCCCTATTGACACTCTTACCAAATATAATAAATCAAGAAAATAAAATGAAAGCCAAACCAATCACAAAGGAATTAATAAGCATACCTTTCTTTGTATACAACACAATTATCTGCACACTGAAAAATCAACCAAGGATCTATAAAAAATACTGAATACAGTAAATTACTTATCAAATTCATATATAAGATCAAAGTAAGAAAGATTCAAATATATATTTTTTGCACTAGTGACAAAAAGGGAGTTGAACTTTACAAACCATGTTACGACAGCATCAAATTTTAAGATATTACTGGGTAAGGTATGTACTGAGAATTACTTAGACTAATAAAAATAGATTTAAGAATATAGCAAAATATACCATGTTCATGAGTCCAAACATTCAATATTGCTCATTTTTTTTCATAAAAAAGTTAATTTACAAATTCAACACAACCTCAATCCTGGAAATTAGAATTTATGATTTTAAGATTTATTATTAATTTAATTTTCATTTATATGTATGTGTTTGTGTCTGAGTCAGGGTTTACAATGCTTATGCAGTGCCCTAGGAGGCCAGAAGCAGGCATCAGATCTCCTGGACTTACAAGAGGTTGTAAGTCCTGACATGGGTGCTGGCAACAGAACTGTAACCCTCTAGAAAATTAACCTGTTATTTCAGCACCCAAACCATCTATCTAGCCCTTGACAATGAGAGTTTTATAATAAATAATTTAAAATTTACATGGAAGAATAACAAAGACATCTTTTTAATATTTTCTTTTATTTTTTGTGCATATTTTATAGCTTTATTTTTAATATAATACTTTTATTGATGTTTTGTGTATTTCAGACATCATTTTTCAGTTCAATTTAGACATCCTCCCCTTTCCCTTCCTCCCACCCCATGCCAGTTCGTGCATTCATCCATATGTGTCCTGCATCTTTCTCTCAGTCTTTTTATAGTTTTTCTCTGCAAAGGTTTATTTTTTGGGGCAGAATTTAATTATATCAGTCTGTTCTTTGACCCAGTCCTTATGTTGTTGTGGTTCCCTCCCAATTGTATTGCTCCAAAGTATGCCTATATACACATCATATATGTACCAGAATTATGTCCTTCAGGAATAAACTGTATGTTAACTCAGAGAAATGTTTAGGAGTTCACATTTTTTCCTTTTAAGTTTATATTATTCTAAAATATGAATATATACCTTCTGCCCGTATAGAGTAATTACCATGTCTGAAAGTAAGTGGTAAGTTAATTCTAGAGCTTATTAAGAGTTAATTCTAGAGCTTATTAAGAGTTCCAGGCCACCTGGGACTACAGGAAGAACCTGTCTCAAAAACTCCAAAAAAAGAATGCAAATTTTTAGGGCTGAACAGATGGCTCAGTTGTTAAAAGCACTGGTTGCTCTTGCAGAGGACCCAGGTTCAATTCCCAGCACCCACATAGTGGCTGACAATCATCTTTAACTCCAGTTCCAGAGGGATATGATGCCCTCTTCTGATCTCTGCAGGCATTGGACACATACCGTGTATTTACATACACACAGGCAATAAAAGTAATGAAAAAAAAACATCTTTAAAAATTTTATAATAGAACAAGGTCACTGTTTCTGATTTCAAAACCCATTATGAAGATCTGGGGCAATACATACAGCAGGAGGAGACAGTGGTAAGTTCTTTGTGGTAACTGATCACCTCTACCATTTTAGTGGGAGACCAGCTGCAAACAGCATAGAAACAAGCAAGCGTGGCTTTGTTCCAGTAAATCTGTATGCCAATAAAAATTTGAATTTCATACACTCTTCTGATTTTAAAAAATCCAAAATCATTCTTTATTCACGGATCATAGGTGTTGATGGGTCTGGGTTAAAAGATACATATATGATCAATAGAATCAAATTTTCTCTTATACATGGTCAATTATCAATAAATGCCAGATAATTCAATGGGAAGTTAATAATAAGTGCTACAAGAAGGACTATATATGAACACAAAATGTAATCTTCTATACCTTTTAACATTTTTCCAGAAATTCCACAGAATCTATCATGATTTAAATATATGTTACTACTACAAAACTTGTAGAAGGCAAATAGCAGATGAATTTCTATAACTCTAGTGTGTGGAATCTATTCTGGTATATGAAATAAATTGGCAATACCAAGCCCTGGGAAAAAACTGAAGAAATTTCAGCTTTGACTCATGGTTAGCTTAATAAAGCATAGTGAAGCCACTTTGGAGAACACATTAGTAGTTTCTTACACAGTCAAACAAAAACCCACTATATACCCAGTAATCATTAGTTCTAGGTAGTACTCTAGGAGAAATGAAAATATAAGTTGAAACAAAGATAAAGGCATGTGTGGCCAACTTGGCTGAATCTTGAATTGACTGAAAGGAAAGATAGTGGGCAGTCCTATGAGGGATTTTCTTCCACAGATTATTTGAAATGGGAAGATCCAGCTGAAACGTGGGTGGCTCCTTCCATTGGCAGCCCAGATAGAAGCAGATAGAAGCAACCTCGCTTCTTGCCTGCTTGCCTTCCCTGTTACTAGCAAGTTAATTTACCCCATTGTGGCTGCATTCCTTCACTGTGCTTCTCATTGTTCTCTTTCAAGTGTTTTTAGCTGCAGCATTAGCTCATTTATTTGCGCTCTTTTTGTTTTTTTAATGTAGGCACCCTGTGGTATGAACTTCCCTCTTAGGACTGCTTTTAAAGTGTCCTGTAGGTTTTGTTGTGTTGTACCTTCACTGTCATTTAGTTCCAGGAATGTTTTATTTCTTTCTTTATTTCCTCCTTGATCCATTCATTATTCAGGAGTGTGTTGTTTAATCTCCATCTGTTTGTGTAGGTAGCAGATCTTATCCTGGTGTAGATATTGAGCTTTATTGCACTGTGGTCTAATAGAATGCATGACATTATTTCAATTTTTTGTATTTGTTGAGTTTTTTTCTGCATCCAAGTATGTGGTCAATTTTGGAGAATGTTCCGTGTGGTGCTGAGTTTAATGTGTATTCTCTGGTGCTTGGGTGGAATATTTGGAAGATGTCTGTGAGGTCCATTTGCTGTATCATATTTTTCAGTTCAGATGTCTTTCTGTTTATTCTTTGTCCAGTTGATCTGTCCAAAGGGCTCAGTATGTTATTGAAGTCCCCTACTATGAGTGTGCTGGGGTTAATCTGTGCCTTGTGGTCTTGTAGAGTTGTATTTATAAAGGTCGGTGCACTGGAATTTGGTGAATATATATTCATGTTTGTGAAGTCTTCATGATTAATTTTCCCTTGGTAAGGATGCAACACCCTCTTGCTGAAGACTTTACGTATAGAATGTGGACCAAAGCATTCCCAGTGCTAAACTACTATAAATGCCAACTCAGGTTACTATACCCAGCAAAAATGTTGATCTAGTTGAAGGAAAGAGAAAAATCGTCCATGACATAAACAAGATGAAAGAATACATGCCTGGAAAATCAACCCTTCAGAGAATACTTGAAGCAATTCAAAGGACAGAGGAGAGGAGCATCTATCCCCAGGTAGCTTGAAAGAGAAATTAATAAAAGCATAACTGTAGAAGTAGAAACATAGACCAAAAATGCAAATGGATAATAAGGTGAAAGGAAGCAACACACATCTCTCAATAATAACCTTAAATATTAATGGACTAAACTCCTCAATAAAAAGGCATAGTTGGGAGAATGGATTAAGAAACAGAATCTATCTATATGCTGTCTACAAGAAACCCATCTCACCCTCAAGGATAGGTGCCAACTTAAAGTGAAAGGATGGAAAAAAAATATTTCAAGCAAATGGTACCAAAAAGAAAGCAGGAGTTGCTATTTTAATATTAGACAAAATAGACTTCAAAGTAAAAGTAATCAGAAGAGACTAAGAGGGCCATTACATCCTTATCAAAGGGAAAATTTACCACAAAGACTTCACAATCATAAATATATATGCACCAAACTCTGGTGCACCTATCTTTATAAACACAGCTCTACAGGACCTCAAGGCACAGATTAATCCCAGCACACTCATAGTAGGGGACTTCAATAACATACTGAGCCCTTTGGACAGATCAACTGGACAAAGAATAAACAGAGAGACATCTGAACTGAAAAATATGATACAGCAAATGGACCTCACAGACATCTTCCAAATATTCCACCCTAATACCAGAGAATACACATTAAACTCAGCACCACACGGAACATTCTCCAAAATTGACCACATACTTGGATGCAGAAAAAAACTCAACAAATACAAAAAATTGAAATAATGTCATGCATTCTATTAGACCACAGTGCAATAAAGCTCAATATCTACACCAGGATAAGATCTGCTACCTACACAAACACATGGAGATTAAACAACACACTCCTCAATAATGAATGGATCAAGGAGGAAATAAAGAAAGAAATAAAACATTCCTGGAACTAAATGACAGTGAAGGTACAACACAACAAAACCTACAGGACACTTTAAAAGCAGTCCTAAGAGGGAAGTTCATACCACAGGGTGCCTACATTAAAAAAACAAAAAGAGCACAAATAAATGAGCTAATGCTGCAGCTAAAAACACTTGAAAGACAACAACAAATGAACTCTAAATGCAACAGACAGGAAGAAATAACAAAAATCAGAACAGAAATCAATGAAATAGAAACAAAGGAAACAATACAAAAAAAAAAAAATCCAAATTTGGTTCTTTGAAAGAATAAACAAGATAGAGAGACCTCTAGCCCAGTTAACCAAAAGAAAGAAAGAGCATCTCCAAATCAATAGAATTCATGATGAAATGGGAAATATCACAACAGACAACAAAAAGATCCAGATAATCATAGGGGATTACCTATACTCCACTAAATTTGAAAACCTAAGAGAAATGGATGAATATCTGAAATCCGGGGACTCATCAAAGCTAAACCAAAAAGAGATTGACAGCTTAAACAGACCCATAGGATATGAAGAAATTGAAAATGTAATAGGAGATCTCCCAACTAAAAAAAAATCCCAAGCCCAGATGGTTTCAAGGCAGAATTCTATAAAACATTTAAAGAGGGAGACGCCATAACGCGCCAGGCCAGGATCGAAAGGTTATTCCTGGACAAACTGTCAGCCCATGAAAGGAAACAGCCAGAATTGACCAGAGTCCAAGTCAACAGCTCCAGAGAGAGTGGACTGTTTTACCTCTCATCCACCTGTGCCCCTTTTCTAAGCCTAGGGAACAACCTGCGGAAGAGGGGGCGTGGTAGAATGTAAGGGCTGCGATTGGGGTGAATGGTGAAACTACAGCAATGTAGTCTGGACACTCATTTGATCAACTTGATTGAACAAACAACCTGTCACCCCCCACTGGATGGTGGGGCTGTAGGTGTTTGGGCACAACAGCCTGCAGATAGGTTTTGCATGAAGGATGCTTGTACTCATGGATTATCACTTATAGCTAAAAATGAAAAAAAAAACTGAGAGAAAGATGCAGGACAGTTATGGCAGAATGCATGATCTGGGATGGGGTGGGGGTGGGGGGGAGGGAAAGGGAAATAAGCCTGAACTGAATTGGAAAAAATGTATGAAATGCACAAAGCATCAATAAAAATTAATTTAAAAAAAAAAACATTTAAAGAGGACTTACAACCATTATTACTCAAACTGTTCAGAAGGATACAAGCAGAGGGAAATCTCCTAAATTCCTTCTGTTAAGCCAGCATCACTCTAATACCAAAACCAGGCAAGGATACAACCAAAAAAGAGAACTATAGATGCATCTCATTAATGAACTCAGATGCAAAAATTCTCAACAAAATACTTGCAAACAGCATAGACCCACATCAAAAAGATCATCCATCATGATCAAGTTGTATTCATACCAGAGATGCAGGGATGGTTCAATATATGAAAATCAGTAAATATCCTAAAACACATAAATGGACTGAAGGACAAAAACCACATGATCATCTTAAATGATGCAGAAAAAGCCTTCAACAAAATCCAGCATCCCTTCATGATTAAAGTCCTAGAGGGAACTGGACTGGAGGGATCATTCCTCAACGTAATCAAAGCCATATACAAGAAACTCACGGCCAGCATCATCCTAAATGGAGAAAAGTTAGAAGGATTCCCCATAAAGGTAGGAACCAGGCAAGGCTTCCCCCTGTCACCACTCCTCTTCAATATAGTGCTTGAATCACTGGCTAGGGCAATAAGGTGATAAAAGGAAATTAAAGGAATACTAATTGGAAAAGAGGAAGTCAAACTATGCCTCTTTGTAGACAATATGATATTTTACCTAAGGGATGCTAAAAACTCCACCAGAAAATTCTAGAAACAATTAAGAGTTTCAGTAAAGTGGTGGGATACAAAATTAACCTAGAAAAATCAGTAGCCCTTTTTTACACCAACAACAAGCAACTGAAGAAGGAATACAAGAAGACCTTCCCAATCACAATAGCCTCAAAAACAATAAAATACCTAGGAACAAACTTAACCAAACACCAAAGATCTCTACGACAAAAATTATAAACCCCTGAAGAAGACATCAGAAGATGGAAATACCTCCCATGCTCATGGATTGGAAAAATTAATATAGTAAAAATGTCCATTCCACTCAAATTAATATACCGATTCACTGCAATCCCAATGAAAATCCCCAAGACATTCTTCATAGGCTTGGAAAAAAAAATTCTTAAATTCATATGGAACAAAAGACCCCGAATAGCCAAAGCTACCCTGAGTAAAAAGAGCAATACAGAAGGGATTTCTATACCAGACTTCAAACTGTACTAAAGGGCTATAGTCATAAAAACAGCCTGGTACTGGCACAAAAATAGACCTATAGATCAATGGAATAAAATTGAAGATCCAAACTTGAGCACATACAATTTCAGCCACATCATATTTGACAAGGGGGCCAAAAAGAATCAATGGAGGAAAGACAGCATCTTCAGCAAATGGTGTTGGCAAAGGTGGATCACCACTTGTAGAAGAATAAAATTAAACCTTTACCTCTCACCCTGTACAAAAACCAACTCCAAATGGATCAAAGACCTCAATGTGGAACCCAAAACTCTGAAGGTGATAGAAGAAAAAGTTGGCAGTAACTTACAAGACATAGGCACAGGAAAAGACTGTCTAAACCAGAAAGCAGCTACACAGGAAAGAAGGTCTACAATTGACAAGTGAGACCTTATTTAACTCAAAAGTCTCTGTGCAGCAAAATAAACAATCATGGAAGTGAAGAGAAAACCCACAGAGTGGGAGGAAACCTTCACTGCTGATATATCTGACAGAGCATTAACATACAGAATATATATACTACTCAAAAAACAAAAAGTAAGAAAACAAGTGACTCGCTCAAAAGATGTGGCAGGGGCTGGAGAGATGGCTCAGTGGTTAAGAGAACCAACTGCTTTTGCAGAGGACCCAGGTTCAATTCCCAGCACCCACAAGGTGGCTGAGGACCATCTTTGACTACAGTTCCAGGGGAATCTGACATGCTTTTCTGACCTCTGAAGCATTGCACAACATGGGTGCACCAACCTACATGCAGACAGTACATTCATACACATAAAGAACAATAAATAAATTTTAAAAATTTAAAAAAAGATGGAGTAAAGTGCTGAACAGAGACTTCACAAGTGAAGAAATAGAGATGGGTGAGAAACATCTTAAAAAGTGTTCAACATCACTAATAATCAAGGAAATGCAAAATAAAACCACCTTAAGATATCATCTCACTCTGATAAGGCTAGCTAGGATCAAGAAAACAAATACCAAATGCTGGAGAGGTTGTGGGGAAAGGGGAACACTCATCCACTGCTGCTGGGAATGAGAACTTGTACAACCACTATGGAAAGCAGTGTGGACAACTTTTGGAATACTTGGAATGAGCCTACCACCTGACCCAGCCATACCACAAGACTCATCCTACCACAGAGATACATGTACAGTCATGTTTATTGCCTCTCTCTTCACAATAGTGAAGAGCTGGAAACAACCCAAGTGACCCTCAACCTACAAGTGGATAGAGAAAATGTAGTACATTTACAGAATGGAGTTTTATGTAGTGGTAAAGAAAGATGACATCATGAAATTTGCAGGTAAATGAATGGAACTAGAAGATTTTATGCTAAGTGGAGTAACACAGTCCAAGAAAAACAAAAGACAAATGCTATCCCTCATCTGTGGATGCTAGTACCAAGTACCTAGTTGTAAGGCAAACTGACCAACATTAATGTTATATTTCTACTGATCTGAAAACAACTGTGCTCTTATATTGTGAATCCCTATACAGGTTCTAGAACTAAATTACCGTTTATTTTTAGACTTGGATTTTTGGTATATGATGGTGGGATGTATGCATCTTTTAGAGTAATATAAAATTAAAATGGAAAAATGGGAATCAAGAAATATGATATGGAAATAACATTTGTTTTCAGAATATACAATTTTAATATAGGTGCAATGTATCAGGCTAGTGTAACTTAACCTTTCTGGGTGCTTAACAACCATACTTAATGCCCATACCAATTTGACTGAGGGACTTAAGGGATAACTTTGTTCTTTGCCCTCAGAGGTCAACTAAGTCTTAGGGGATTATGCATGGGGGCATCTCTTGAAATGTTCTACAAATGTGGGTCACCAGTCTTCCTGTGTAGGGAGGTCTTGGAGATCCATGAATGGGACTTCAGCCAGTGTCCAGTCTATAAAGAGGAAAGTCTGCTCATGCTTCAAAAAGGGAAGCCTGGTCTAGCAAGACCTCATTTTGTCCTCAAGTTTTTGGAACTGGTAAGTGAAAGCTGAAAGGAGCCAGGGGCTCCCCCCCAAAAAAAATAAAACCCCAAGAGACCCCTGATGATCAGATCCTCAACTGACATTAAGAAAACAAAAACCTTGGTTAAGCTGGGCTGTGTGGCCTCAAGCATCCAAAAGGAAATTAAAACCAGAAACAAATAATCAGTAAGGCCTGAGAAATTGTACTTCAGATATAAAACTTGAGATCTTAGTAAAAAGACAAAAAAGAAAAAAGGGGAGCACTGTTATTTGGCCTGTCTTCAACTCTTACTGGCAAGTGCATCTACTCTGTAGCTGCCACTGCTTTTGCCATTCTTCAAAGATGTGAGACACAGCTTTTTTTTTTTTTTTTTTTTTTTGTTGGTCTTTTGAGACAGGTGCCTATTTTTTAGTCAGGTTCTCTACTCGCTGGTAGACAGGCTGGCACTTGAACTCACAAGATCCAACCTGCCCTCTGCCTCCCAATGCTAGGATTAAAGCATGTGCCAGCCACACCCCAGTTGAGATACCAGCTCGTGGAACTAGCAAACGACTGGTATTTCATGCTTCATCAGAGTATAGACTGCTACTGTTGCACTACCCTGGCTGCATCATGGGAAGTACAGAAGGAAGATCAAAATGGGATGTGTGCTTAATTGGACACCAGTTTGGGGGAAACACATGAGGAGGGAAAAGACCCCAGTGTGGAAACACAAAGGGCCAAACACTGATGGTTTTGGGCTTGCCAAGGAGAACCTTCAAACACTTCTTAAAAGGAAACATGACATCTTTTTTTTAAATTTAAGAAAAGAGAAAAAAAGAAATCCTCCAATTCAGGTGACTGATGTGCAGTATGTAATGTATGTATGTGTTCTATATTATGTAATTATGATATATATATAGTAATATATATATATATATGTATATAAATATATATATAATAGGCAATACAATTTAGAAGAAGGACAGACAACAACAAAAGAACATAGGAAAAAACTCTGGAAAGACTCAGAAAAAAAATGCAGACATGTATTGGGCAGAGTATCAGAAACTCAGATGGGGTGGGAGGCATTGAAGAAGAAGTGAAATAAATTGATTGAGAAATGATGTATGACTGGGAAAAAGTTTAATAACAATAAAAAATACAATTAAAAAAGAAAAGAGACTGGAAAGAAAGAAAAACCAGGGAGAAATCAAGTTGGTACTGACTCAAAGCTTCATCTCTAGTTATTATAGTGCTGGAAGATGCTGCACACACTACAGGAAGAGAAAAGTAATCATCAACATTAATCAGATTGAACAAATAATACCTGGCCTGGCAAGATATGTCCAGTGGTTCAATGGGGGCATTAATTTTATGGGAGTAACCAACTGTTTTATGATTAGAATTAAGGCCCACCTCACAAGATGGAGCCCTACCTGGTACTTTTTTGAAGGCCAAGAACCTGTGGCCACACAGGCCACATGCTGTAGGGTGAAAATTCTACAATTGTACTGTTAGGTGGGTATATGATTCGAACGCTCCTATGATCTTGTTATATATTTATAGATTAGCAAGTCTCTCAGCTCTTATCAAAGAAGCAGATTCTTGAAGTAGACAGCAATTAACACAGGGTCAACCAGTCAACATGAAGAGACTATGAGACTACAGAATGTGTTGCCCTAAATGGGATATCTCTATCACATGCTCTTCTCCACAGGCTGCTTATGAGGAGTGGGAAAGATTTTAAGAGCCTTGTTGTCCACAGTGTTTTACAATAAAGTTTGTAGAGCAATAACTTTGGATTGGCACACACGAATGCTTCCATAAGGTCTCCGGTTGTACAGTATCACATTATAGCATTCTCTTTTAAGAGATGTTAACATAAAAATTAAGTTGCTTCCCAAGTTAATCATATAAGTACCCAAAACAACATGGGTGAATTTTATGAAATCTGAGCCTGATTCCACCTGATAGTTATGTATAATGCAACTGTCCTTCTGCAGAACTCAGGGTTAAAAAAAAAGGGGGGGATAAGATAGACATGAAACCTTTTCGTCAAAACCTTGCAATTCAAATCATTAAAAACTAACTACGGGAAAAGATTGTGGGTCCAAAAAAACAAATGTCACCAACTTAAGGCTGAGAAAAGAAAAGATGAACAGCTTTGGCATTGAGTAGGATGTTCCAGAGAAGTGCCAACTGAAAAGTTGACCCGTCTGAACATGAAAGAGAAAAGCTCAATTGCCATAACATCGAAACCCCTGTGTATCCTACATGTGTAACAACTAGTTTATAATATTGTCACTAATGAAACGTACCTCTAGTGCCACAAGGTTTTTGATATGAGAGACTTCTTCTCTGCCTCCCCCCCAGAACAAGGAGAAATATAACATGATGAGGTTCCTCCACAACTGAGAATGGAGACAACTGATTAAGAGGTAATCTCTTAGTAAAACCGTAAAACGTGCCTTCTTTAATTGACTAATAAGATATACGAACTGTGAAAAGGATATTCTGCTGTTCAGAACAAATATAATACTAAAGTCCTTAAAAACTATGCACTATAAGAAAAATATATCAATACAGAAGGCTCTGACAGTCAGTAATGGAGTATTCTACCAGGGAGATTATTGAGCCAGGGATCCAGCCCCACAAAAGTTGTAAGCTACTTTGCCCTAAAACTGGATACCTGTCAAGAAGAGAGGCAATAAGGCCGGCTGTCGAATACCTGAGACGTTAACATGGGAAAGATGTATGAGAGACACACATCAAGTGTACGATGGCCTCTGGACACCAGAGAGTGTTACCGAAAGGCCCTAAAACCAATAAAGCAAAATGGGTCTCCTTGAGTCAATCAAAGACCCCACGCATCAGCACCAGCTACACCTCACTGTCCTGGAAATATCTGGTGCAGCAGAGGCAGCCATGTGCCCCCTGTATATCCCAATCTAATTGGCTATTGGCTCTCTCCTTGGAGAATAACCCAGTGGCTGATGGCCACAAGCTTACATCCTCCTAGTGGTTAGGAGATTGTTATAAGCCAACATGTAAGACCCTGTCATATTTATCAGAAAAAATGTAATTTACCGTGATTAACATATCATCCAAAATCTGTGTCTATATCAAAGTAACCTACCATAACATTAGTGCTGTTTTAAATACCTATATATCTAATTGCTTGTGCTTCATTAGTAGGATCGAAAGGTTATTCCTGGACAAACTGTCAGCCCATGAAAGGAAACAGCCAGAATTGACCAGAGTCCAAGACAACAGCTCCAGAGAGAGTGTACTGTTTTGCTTCTCATCCACCTGTGCCCCTTTTCTAAGCCTAGGGAACAATCTGCAGAAGAGGGGGCGTGGTAGAATGTAAGGGCTGCGATTGGGGTGAATGGTGAAACTACAGCAATGTAGTCTGGACACTAATTTGATCAACTTGATTGAAAATACAACCCCTCACCCCCCGCTGTAAGGTGGGGCTGTGGGGGTTTGGGCACAACAGCCTGCAAATTGGTTTTACATGAAGGATGCTTGTACTCATGGATTATCACTTATAGCTAAAAAATGAAAAAAAAAAACTGAGAGAAAGATGCAGGAGAGTTATAGCAGAATGCATGGTCTGGGATGGGGTGGGCATGGGGGGGAAGGGAAAGGGAAATATGCCTGAACTGAATTGGAAAATGATGTATGAAATGCACAAAGCATCAATAAAAAAATGTTAAAAAAATAACTACATTTAACTAACTACATTGAGTATCAAAGATAACGTAGAACACTAACTTGTAATGGGGAGAGACAAGGAAGTAAAGAAATTTTTGTTGCTAGTTTTCAACTCTTTCAACATAATGCTCTTTAATTTCTATAGACACATCAAGGTGTCACATATCTTGGGTGATAGAGAATTATGTGATTAAATATATATTATTTATGAAAATCTTTAATTCAATTAAAATTTACATATTTTTCTTAACCTAAAGAAAAAAAGATTGTAAGAGCCAGTGTTCATGGATAAACACAAGGAAAACACGTTTTCTAGACTCAACGTGGCAATTGTGCATTGTGTACTCATAAAATTTGTGAAAGAATTCACAAGCCCAAGTCAGACAGGAACCCAGAATGGATGGGAAAGGTAAGCCAGAAGCTCTGTCCTGAGCTGAGGAACCAGGGGAAACTGATAACTTCTGAGAGAGGAAGAATCAGTTTTATTTTTAAAAAATAATATTTTATTATTTTTATTTTATGTGTATGAGTGCATTGCCTGCACATGTGTAAGTGCCCTTGTGTCATGCAGTGCCCACGAAATCAGGAGAAGGCTTCAGATTCCCCTGGAACTGGAGTTGTGGACAGTTTAGCCACCATGTGGGTGCTGAGAATTGAACCTGGATCCTCTGCAAGAGCAGTTGGTGCTCTTAACTGATGAGCCATCTCTCCAAACCCAGAGTCAGTTCTCTGTAAGGATGTGATGCCAAGTAGGTTAATCAGACTCCTGTGAATGGACCCACACCAAATGACCTTGAGGAACACAAATTATACTCACCAAACATGTAAAAAATGGAGGACATGAAGTCAAAAGTAGGGGCTAAGAAGGTTGAGAGTAGATGAGAGGTGATCTGACTGTGATCAAAGCACATTGTAGAAAGTTTTCAAAGTTTATTCAAATCTATTTTAATAGGAAAAAAAGAAAAATAGAGGTATATTTTAGGAAAATGAACAATAACCTCAAAGTCACATCTAGTTATTGGTCCCATCCCAGTGTTAATCAGGCCTGACTCTGCTTAGAATGGAGAATGGAGGCAACCGAACTCATTCAAAGTGATATGGCTATAGACATATAAGAGTTCTCTATTATCTTTACTGGCGTAGAACATATATGAGCATATTAAGTGGTGGAAATTCTCTATTTCTCAGGTATTAATGTCTGTTTGCCAGACATTTTAGAAATGGATACCAGGAAGGGGAATATTATACCTAGATGCAAACCTTCTCTGCGTTTATTGATTTCAAATGACAAGAGAGTGAACCAAAGAGAAACATCCTGTCTAATTTCAAGGGTGAGTCTTGACTTGAATGAGGGGAAGATCAAAAGGAACTAGAAGTCAGTGAGGAAATGTGTGAAGAGGAAGAGGGTGACGAGGATGGCAAGTTGAAGACCAAGTTGTACCATGCTGTGGCTGGGGCGGATGGAGAGGACTAGACGCGAGTCACTGGAGTGGGTTTGTATGAACAAAGGGCAGATATAGACAAGATTTTTAATATAATACTTTTATTGATGTTTTGTGTATTTCATATATCATTTTTCAGTTCAATTTAGACATACTCCCGTTTTCCCTTTCCCCCACCCCACCTCAGTTCATGCATTCTGCCATGTGTGTCCTGCATCTTTCTCTCAGTCTTTTTAAAGATTTTTCTCTGCAAAGGTTTATTGCTTTGGGCAGAATTTAACTGCATCAATCCATTCTCGAACCAGTCCTTATGTTGTTGTGGTCCCCCCCATCTGTATTGCTCCAAAATATGCCTATATACACGTCATATATGTACCAGAATTATGTCCTCTGGGAATACACTGTTAACTCTGAAACATGTTTAAGAATTCACATTTTTCCCTTTAATTTTGTATTACTCTAAAATATGAATACATACCTTCCACCCATATGCATTAACTACCATGTCTGAAAATAATTGGAAGGTTAATTCTAGGGCCCATTAAGAGATTCACATTGTAACAGCACAGTTGCTTTCAGATAGAAAGAAATATAATAGTAACATTGCTCAGCTTGACTTTCAACTGGGGATTTGGTGCTAGTATCCACAAATGATGGAAACCATTCCCCATTTGTTTTTCTGGGACTGTGTTACTTCACATAATGGCTTTGAGTTCCATCCATTTGCCTGCAAAGTCATGATGTCATATTTCTTTACCACTGCATAAAACTCCATTGTGTAGATGTAACATATTTTTGTTATCCACTCCTCTGGTGAGGGGCATTTGGGTTGGTTCCAGCTCTTCACTATTGTGTCAACCAGAGCTTCAATAAACATAGATGTGCATGTATCTTTGCAGTAGGATGAGTCTTGTGAGTATATACCCAGGAGTGGTATGGCTGGGTCAGGTGGTGGGATAATTTTGAATCTTTTTTAAAATTTTTTTTTATTTATTTCTGTATGTGCATGAATGCACGCAAGTTTGTGCACCCGTGTCGTGCAATGCCACAGAGGTCAGAAGAGGGTGTCGGATTCCCCTGGAACTGGAGTTCTCCTGGAATTGGAGTTTCAGATGGTTCTAGGCCACCATGTGGCTGCTGGGGATCGAACCCGGGTCCTCTGCAGGAGCGGTTGGTGCTCTTAACCGCTAGGCCATCTCTCCAGCCCCAATTTTGAATCTTTTAAGGGTTCTCCACACTATTTTCCACAGTGGTTGTATGAGTTTCCATTCCTACCAGCAGTGGATGAGTGTTCCCCTTTCCCCACAACCTCTCCAGCATTTGATGGCTTTTGTTTTCTTGAGCTTAGCCAGTCTTATTGGAGTGAGATCATATCTTAGAGTGGTTTTAATTTGCATTTCCTTAATTATTAACGATGTTAAACACTTTTTAAGATGTTTCTCAGCCATCTCTTTACTTCCTCACTATTAAAGTCTCTGGTCAGCTCTTTACTCCATCTTTTGAGTAGGTCATTGTTTTCTTTCTTCTTTGTTATTTGAGTAGCCTATATATTCTTGATGTTAATGCTCTGTCAGATGAATCACTGGTGAAGAGTTCTTCCCACCCTGTGGGTTTTCTCTTCACTACCTTGATTATTTCTTTCTTCGTACAGAAACTTTTGAGTTTGATGAGGTCTCACTTGTCAGCTGTTGACCCTATTTCCTGCACTGCTTCTATTTGATTTAGAAAGTCTTTTCCTAATTCCTATGTCTTGTAGATGGCTACCAACATTTTCTTCTAAGAGTTTTGTGATACGATAGTATAATGCTAAGTTCAAGTGAAAAGAAATGAAAATGAGTAAAACACACCTTTAGAGTTTACTGAAACAAACAGTAAAATGAAGCCATGAAATGGAATAATAATTTTAACCTATTTTTCATGACAATGCTCAATAATACATGATCACAGGATGATATGAAAACATGTACCTCAGGTGAACAGCAGTGATGGTACAGGACACTGAAGAATTAATGAGACCAAAAGCTGGAGTGAATGAGAGGATTTGAAACTGAACACAGTACAGTCAAGAATCTCCAGAAATATCTGAACCAAGGATGGTGACTGGGCAGTCTGCTCGCCAAGATAAGGCAGGTTTCTCTTCATGTGCCCTGTGCAGTTCAGCACAGGATTTCATCAAAAAGGTTCCAGAATGGCTGAAAGCAGGATGGAGCCAAACACACTGGACATCAAAACACTTAGATTTGAGGCCTGAACAATAGTTATGATGTTTATATTCAAGCAAAACTTTTAGAGTTAACGTATAAAGAAACTGAGAGACAGGAGGTATACATTTAGAAGGTGGAAAGTGGGTTCAGAAAAGAGGCCAAGATTTCATTCCTGGGTGTTTAGAAATAGGCCATCAAACTGTTCACATCTTTGGATAAGGACAGGTGAGCAATCATGAATCCCACCTCCCCTAGGTCCCTACTATAACCTTATAATCTATATAAGGTTACTAGCTAGACTTTGCAAGGACAACATAGGAATCAGGAGAGCCTGACCCTGCCATTTTAAGGTCAACTATAAACATAGGTAACGGAACCAGGCTTGACAGCAAAGTTAAAAACATATTTGTTGACTTAGTTCTATTCATTTTGATGGATAGTTACAATTTGTGAAAAGTGCAATTAGCTTGACTTTGACTGTGACTAATTATTTACAAAAATACTGAAATTGGCAAGCACATAAATTGCAGAGCCATCTCCAAAATTCCTCTAGAATCCAATAGGAAACAATTCTTAAATGAAATTCTTATTCCACGTGAACAAGTATTTTTCTCCCATTTTTGGAAAATTCCATTTAAATGATGGAAAATATTAGGAAATGTGATTGACTAAACCAAAGTTGTTCTCAGTCTACATTTCTACAGGAATAATAGCTGTCATTTTTACATTATTGTGGGTTATGAGGAAGCTCAGAAACTTGATTTTATGTTATCTTCAGAATGAAATGCTTTTTTTTTCTTCATTTTATAAGCACAGACCCAAGATTCAGAGAGATAAGATGTCTTGATTAAAAGTGCCTGGCTACAGATAGAGCTGGAGAAAAATCCAGTCATCTGATTTAGAGTATAATGACTGTTCTGCTGTGTCAATGGATTGCTTTAGTGGCAAATCATTATGTTCTTGTAAGGTGTGTGCAGAAAATCTGCATGTCTAAGTCTCCCCTTGAAGGAGTCTAATTTGGCCCAATGGGGCTGAGGAGTCTGTATTTTAACCTTCTTGGCATCGCTAAAGATTTTCCCATCTGATGGATTCACTCAACTGTGCATTGTGACTTAGCAGGGTCATTTGGGAGATGCCATCACAGAGAACCTAATGCAACTGGAGGGGCCTGAGCTGTTCTAAGGAAACAGGAGAGCTGGCTGAGTATGGCCTTGAAACTAAAGAATGTGTCTCAGTGTCTGACAAAGGCCCTTCAGCAAGTTAAGGCATCTCTCTGAGATTTAGTAGGTTAGTCTATTTTCTGATATTGTGAAACATATGGAAGTGGGTACATTATAAAGAAAAGAAATTCACTTAGCTCATGCTTTGGAAGGTAAGGAACATGGCATTTGTATCAGCTGGCTCTGGTAAGGGTTTCTTCTTGTGTGTGTCACATGACAAATTCTGTCAGAAGTGTGTATGAGATGGAGAGCAGTAGAAGGGGCCGGGGTTACTCTTATAAGAAGTCATTCTTGGGCTAGAGAGACTGCTCAGCAGTTAAGAGCACTCACTCCAGCTTCAGGGGATCTGACACCCTTTTCTGTTCTCCACAGGCACCGCACAGCATGGATGTACTTACATGCATGCAGGCATAACGCTCATACACATAAAATAAAAATAAATAAAATAAAAACCCAGAGAACATGGCGGTGAATGCCTTTAACCCGCACCCAGGAGGTGGAGACGGGCAGACAGACTGACAGACTGACTGATGCAGGCTGGCTGGGGCTGCCGGGAGACCCTTCCTCGACTCCCACTCCCAGAAATCCCTCTAAAGCAAAACCAAAAATGAACAAACAAATAAAAACCTAACCGATAGTTAGGAGAGCAGCACCTCCATTGGTTTAGCTAGCTTCACGTGGTCCACACGCTTAAAGCCATCCTCTCCTCGCATCAGGCTATACTGGGGGCCAAGCTCTGAACACATGAACCATTAGGAGATACTCCAAACACAGTCAAACCATGGCACTGGCTTCCCCGATTTCTGGGACTTTAAGTTACCCTGCAGAATTTCAATCAAAATCTGAGCACAGCATTTAAGAGGGGATGGTGATTATATGATGATTAAAAACAAAACTGGAAAAAAATCATGTCAAAAGGAAAAAAGATCACAATCACAAAGTCACAGAAGATGAGTGTAGTTTGAGGCGAAGGAGGTCTAAGATTCAACTGTAAGTTCCTTTACTTTAAGATTTATTTTACTTTTGGCCCACAGTAGCCGTCTTCTCACAAAATCCTGAAATAATTCATATTTAGAGTTATTAAAGATACTTAATGAGCTTCTCGCACACTACCACAGAGGGAAAGGGCTGAGGTTGTGAATTTCAAGAGACATAAATGTAAACTTCTGGATTCGAAAATAAACCGCAATGGGTGATATACAAACAACATAATATGCTACTGTCTTCAAAAGAGAACTCAGAATATCTGGTCCAAAAATGTTGAAAGTTTCTCAGACTTGGCTTGGAATTGAGGTCCGCTGTGGGAGACAGAAGCTGAGGTGAGGGTTCTGTCCTCATAATAGAGCATTTGAGGTAAGCCCCTGGCTGCAGCTCCTTAATTCACATTGCCGCAAAGCCTGCACTGAGCATCGTTGCTTTCAAATGCTGCCCTGCTGGAAGTACTAGCCCACATCTCTGCAGAGACTTCTTCCTTGCTTGAACCACTTTAGTTTTGCAAGTTGAGGTGAGGACACCTGCTAATGAATGATTCAGGATACACAGGTGGCTCAGGCTGGGCCTGGCACCAGGAAGATTCCTGGAACCGCACCCCATGAGGATCTTTTGCAAAGAGGTAGAACAGGCGTGCAGCCAGATTGCTGTTTGGTCAGTTATGCACAGTCACAGTCAAGCTTTCCTCATCTGGTCCTCCTGGATGCATGGACAAAGGTAATGATGCTGGGCTATGCTTGAGGGAGACACTTTTACTTTAATGGAGGCAATAGCGACTAAGCTTGAAGCCTCATTCTTCTGTATGTAAAGCAAAAGCTCTATTTCTTGCCTTGTATGGAACACAGTCTTCTTAGGGAGACTAAACTTTCCTCGTGATGCCAATCTTCTGCTTATTTTTCAGCCCAAATTTCCTGTGCAGTCTCCAATTTTACTGAATATCTTAGAAGAATTGGGTGACTATGAGGGTTTGAAGTAGCTACCCTCCCAATTCACAGCTTGAACTCCAAACTCCCAATACCTCAGGATATGAGTGCAATTGGATAGAGGGCTATTATATGTAATTAGTTCAAAAGTGTCATGGTGGAGAAGGTTGGAAGTAAGCATAAGATGGTGGTGTCGTTACCTCAAGGAAGTCCTGAAGCAAACAGGAAGGAGTATCATGTGCAATTGAGAGCAGAAGTAGAGCTGTTGCCATGAATATGCTGGTTTGCTCCACAGAGGCAAACCACTGGTTTGCAAAGAAGTTATGAAGTGGTTCTTCCCATGTAAGTTCTAGGATTAAGTGCCGCTGGTACAAATGTTAGGGGGACAGCACATCTCTGTCTGTTTAAACCACTTGGCCTCTGGTACTTTGTTAAGTATCCTTAGTAAAATTACACAATGGATTGGGTCTCCAAAAGATTGTTCTCAAATTCACTCAAGTATACACATGTTTCTAGACTATCAGACAAATTATGGTAAATTTTGGACCAAGCTAGAAGTCAGTATTATTTCTGCAAGGCTAAACAAGTTGTTTTGGTGTCTGTTTAGAAATTTAGAATCACAGTGTTGAACATCACAGCCTTGGCCTTGAGAGAGGCCTGGTTACTAATGGGAAGAGTTCTGGCCTTTCACTGGCTGATTAACCAAGTAAAGCTGAGTCAGCTGGATGCTCCTCTTGTTATCATTCATCTGGCTGGGATGTTATTGCTTTATATGAATAATACCACAGGTTGGCAGGTCACAGTTCTTGTACTGGCAGTTATGGTCTTTGAATACCTAAGAACCAAGGCTACACTGGCTGAATTGGGCTTACTTTTCCAAACTCTGAGAGCTATAGAAGCCAGAGATTTATGGTTGCAGATAATTGGGTTAGAGGCCAATTGATCTCAGATTTCACCATCACTAGGTAGTTATTGTAATCCTCAGCTTCTGTCAGCAGAGAAGGCAGCATCCGGCAGCATCAGGCAGCAGGCATTGCCTGCTAGCGTCCTGGGCAATCCTTGGGTATTGGGACAGGGCAGCATAACAGCCATGGGTGCTGGAGAGTTGGAACGCATGGTCTTTGAGAGTATCTAGTGTTACAGCTCTGGGGTATCAGATGTCAGTACTCTCAGTTCTTAATTACTGTGTCTAGGGTATAAGAGCCCTCAGTGCTTGGAGCTTAGCAGCTCTGTGGAACTCTGTCAATGAGCTGCGCCCAAAGTTTCCCTATCTCGCTCACCTTTCCTACACATCTACCTTCCCGATTGTTTCTCCTGACTCTGCTTCCCATTATTTCTGCTCCTGGTGGCTTCTGGGGACTCTTTTCCTGCTACTCTTTCTTCTGCTGCTGCACTGCCAATACTGCTGAGGTTGCTGGAGTGAAGCTGCTGCTGATTTTGCCGCTGCTCGGCGGGTCTCCACTGGCATCTCGTTGTGTTACAAGCTCAGTTCACTCTACTAATGAGTTCAAAAATAGGCCAGAAAAGCTCCTTGAGGAGAAGCTTTTTACTGGACCAAATTCTGTAATACCTGTGAGCACTGTAGGAAGGGTGTGCCCTAGCAGATCTGAAAAATAAGTCAGGCTGCTTTTTTTTTATGGAGCCATAAAGGAGTTATGGCAAGAGTATGTTTACCAGTCATGACATAGCCATTCATGTGAATGAGAATTCATGATCTAAACCAATCACAGGCCTTCTGCTGGGACCCCAGAGACGTATCCCCTCCTTGGCTTGAGTGTAAATAGTTACAGGGTTATCTACAGTTCACTGTGGCTTACCTTGCTTATAGTGTTGCTTTTCAAGCAAGATAGGGGCTGTTGTGAGTGGTCATGATGGGATCATGTCTTCAGCAATGGTTGTAGATCTTCCACAGCTGCTGGGGTGTTACTGTAGTGGCTGTAAAGCAGGTAGACTGACATAAGTGTAGTCAGGTCAGTTTCCAGGAATGGAGCTGGATGGTGACAGTTCTATGCTCATGGACACCAAGCATAAGAGGACAGCTTGTCAAATTCCTTGCTCTTGATAGTTCAATTACTCTCAGATATCACTGAAAGAGTTAACAAAGGTTAACTAAAGTTCAACCCTAACAATTCTAGCTGCACTTAGTTGTACTTAGTAGTGTATAACAGTCCCTAATGGCATAACTCTTGCCCTAATGCCCTGGAGAAAGAGTGGGTCCATTTGTCTCGCTCGGTTCAGTTTCCTATGAATATTGGTCACAATACGTACAGCCCAGGAAGCTTGTGAGTATTCAACTGTAAAATGCACATAAAAACCTCAATCTTCAGCCAGGTGTGACTTCGTACCCCTTTAATTCCAGCAGGAATTAAAGTCAGGAGGCAGAGGCAGGAGGATCTTTGTGAGTTCAAGGTCAGCCTGGTCTACATGGTGAGTTCCAGGACAGCTGGATCTACAGGGAAACCCTCTGTCACAGAGAGTAACTCTCTGTAAGAAACCCAGCCCTAAGTGACACATCTGCCACGAACCTCTCAACTCTCACCAGCAAAACTTCCTCATGCAACAGAGGGCAATGAACACAGAAGGCCACCACTGGCCAGAGCATGGATCAGGAACCATTGCAGAAGAAGGGGCAGAAAGGCTGTAAGAGCTACGGTTGGTGGATAAGTCCAAGGGAACAGTTTTCCAGGCTTCTGGGAACTTGCTTATTTGAACTTACAGCAATGATGAAAGCATGCGCAAGGACTATGCAAACTCAAACAAAACAAAAACCCAGCCTAGAACTGGGGAAATGGCCAATAAGTTTAAGTATAACCCATTTGTGAGACCTCCATGGATGGGGAGGAAAAATTCTAGAGGAAAGCATTAGATGGGAAACATAAGGTTACTTCTATGAAATCCTAGCTACCGTCCTAGTTCTGATTATCATTAACTGCTAGATAATTCATCTTCTTTAGTCTCAGTGTTCTTATTGGCCAAAAGGGAACAAGATTATCAGCTCTAATTCATAGTTCATGACAATCACCCTGAAAGTCTGCAGAAGAGGGAAGAACAGGTTCTGAAATCAACTGTTAGGGTTATAACTGCATCAGGAAAGTGGTCCCCAAAAGCCCCTTGAGAAGGGCACAAGATTAAAGGTGAACATCAGTATGCTTCATACATCTTCATAACCAGTTCCTTCCTGTGAGCACGGTATGTTGCTATCTTTTCTTAAACATAAAATAAAATATCATTAACTTGCTTTAAAGAACTATGTGGTAATAAAAATTATGCCATATAAGAATCTGACTCAGCTGAGGCCACAGCACTCTTCTGGCTCACTTGTCATACCCAATCAAGGCCTTTCTCATGGGAGCAGAGATATGAGGAAGGTGGAGGTACTTACATGCATGCTTTTCCCACGTCCTCTCTCTCCATCTTTCCTTACTATTATGGCCAGTGTGATTGTTATATACCAACAAGGATAACAGTATGACACAAATCAAATATCTGTATTATGTAAGACCTGGTGTTGAGAAAGAGGAATCTGATTCTGTTGGTTGTGACTCGGGTGGCTGTCTGTGGGTGATCTCTAGTCATCACTCAACATTAGGGCCTCATCATTTCCCAGCTTCAGACCACACAGCTCAGCCCTGGCATTGAGCCCTGAATGCTGGGATCTAACCATTCACTTTTCCATTTCACCTTCACTGAGATCTTTGGCTGAGCAACTTGACCCACCCTCATCCCATCCAGTCAATCAAGGGAAATGTGTTGCAAAATACTAGAATGACGGAGAACATCAGTTCATGGACTTGACAAGAGTGGACAATGCCTTCCTTGGCTCCAAGTGGCCTTCCAGAAGGTTCCAGAATTAACTTACTATAACCCAGGCTTTACCCACTGAATGAGCATGACTTGCTTATATAAAGTGAGTTTTATTAGTGAGTTAGGTAAATGAAAAAAAGCTACCAGAAATCTGATTACAGTCCTGTCTAGCCAGCCAAAAGTCACAGTGCTTTTCAATAAATCAGAACTAGATTATAATCACAATGACTGTTTCCTGTACCCCCTTCCTACCCTGGGATGTTAAAACTTCCATTGGTGAGGGTGGAAGTGGGGGTGTATTAAGAAACCAGGAGATGCCAGACCATGTGTTCAAAGGTCACCACTGAGAAGAGGTTTCCCAGCTCAAACTGATCCCTCCCTCCTTGGGTTCTTCATGGGATTCCTCTCCTCTATTGCAAAGTTACTGTGTTTTTATAGACAGTGCCAGCAGGCTCCTTAGTTTTTCCCTTGCTTTTAGTCTAAACCACTCTGATTTATCCCCCACACTGTAGCCAGAGGTACCTTTTAAATTGTATATTTGACAATGTAATTTGCTGCTTGAAACCTGTCAGTGTCTAACAGTTCCCTTCAAGACAGCATTCAAAATCCTTAAGAAGCCTTTTAGATCACCTGGTGAGCCAGCCCAAACAACCATTCACACTTTATCTCTCAACACCCCTTCACAGACTGCCTGTAGATTAAAGCAGGTATAGAGAAGGAAAAACCACTAAGAACATACATCGAGTATTTTTATATTCTCTGATGCTATGCAACTTGCTCACATGTAAACCACATTAGCACTATTTCTTGTCAGCACTTCACCATCAACATTCAAGGATGGAAAAAAGCACTGTTTTTTTTTTTCTTCTTCATCTATGAAAGCTGCACCTACCTAGCTTTTAGGAAACAAGCCTTAAAAATAAACCTTAACGGTGGCCCAGCAACCTTCTCTTATAGCTCTTTTTTGCCCTTCAGAAGACCTGAATTGAGTTCAGCAAACATGTAAAGAATGCTATGGTTTCTGTGTCTACATATTGCTGGCTGAAATGGATTCTGAGAGAAAAAAAATGTCTGTTTAAGCTAAGGTAAGAGAGATGTGCAGTGCACAAGTACCTATGTGTCTTTGTAAAAGGCAATGTGTTTCTAACTTAATTTGGCAAGGGCACATCCAATAAAAATGTCACCCTGGAACCAGGCTTTCATTCCTGAACACAAAGAAAACCTACACAGAAAGACAGAGAAACTTTCACAGAGGATTGGCAACCACAGGACATGAAATTCATATAAGGCTGTGACAGAGATCCTTTGCAAATATGCAGTTGAAAAAGCCCATTTGGTTATAGCTGAGGAACCAGGCAATTAGGAAGGGGCACTGTCTGTAAACTGTAAGAACCATGGGAAATGATTTTGTTCTAGTTAAAATCATATTATAGTATTCTCATTCAATATTTTAGACATTCTCAGTTCAAATCCAGTACTGTCCTTAGAAATCTTATAATAGATGTGTGTCCTTCACTGAGTCATGCACAAGTAAAGTTTTGGTTCCAGACACTTAAAACCTAGAGGAGTAAGCTAGATGCACAACAGAGCATCTACTTCTTCATTGCACACAAGACAATATTTCACATGTGCATTTCACTAGATTTGTTCATCAATATTATTGACCCTTAAAAATAGCAAGCTCAGTTCCAAATGCCATGAAGCAACAATATAAAGGAATAAAATAATTCCTCATCATTTTGTGATATACAAAGGAGCTGAAGCAAAGTTGGTATGACGAGTAATTTAGATAGACAAGCCATGGGATGAATTGCTATATCATAAGCCATGGGGTGAGAATGAGAGTTTATGAGAGCAAGGCCAAGACAGCCTGCAAGGGGAACTTCTCACCAATCACAAGGGTGGAATGGGAAATTTCCCAGTTCTAAAGAACAGTGCAGGACATAACTAAGAAAACAGAGATTTTGTTGTTTTTTTAATTTAGATTTTTAATGTCTGTATATTATCTGAAGTTATTTTTTTATTGATGCTTTGTGTATTTCATACATCATTTTCCAATTCAGTTCAGGTATATATCCCTTTCCCTTCCTCCCACCCCGCCCACCCCTACCCATCATCATGCATTCTGCCATAACTGCCCTGCATTTTTCTTTTGTTTTGTTTTCATTTTTTTAACAATAAGTGATAATTTGTGAGTACAAGCATCCTTCATGTAAAACCAATTTGCAAGCAGTTGTGCCCAAACCCACAAAGCTCATGGGTCCCACCATCCATCAGAGGGTCTTATATGTTCAATCAAGTTGATCAAATGAGTGTCCAGTCTATATTGTTGTAGTTTCACCATTCACCCCAATCGCAGCCCTTACATTCTACCACGCCCCCTCTTCTGCAGATTGTTCCCTAGGCTTAGAAAAGGGGCACAGGTGGATGAGAAGCAAAACAGTCTACTTTCTCTGGAGCTGTTGTCTTGGTCTCTGGTCAATTCTGGCTGTTTTCTTTCATGGGCTGACAGCTTGTCCAGGAATAACCTTTCGATCCTACTAATGAAGCACACGCAATTAGATATATAGGTATTTAAACAATACTAATTGTTATGGTAGGTTACTTTGGTATAGACACAGATGTTTGGATGGTATGTTAATCCATGAATTACATTTTCTTACTGTTTCATATGTGGATGCTAGTACCAATAACCCAGAGATTTTGAAAAATATCACTTGCAGGTACTTTAACATCTCCCCAATGTGATAGGAATTTCTTTTTTTTGTTGTTTTTTTTTTTTTTTTCTTAATTTATCTTCATATTGGCGGTGGCAAGGAAGTTACTCTTTTCTCCTTGTTTTAATGAAAATGAAATGAGGCTCTGAGCTGTCACATGTCTGATCCTCAGGTTACCCAACTAAGCAAGGGCAAGGTGAAGTCTAGCATAGGTGTCTGAAAGCCACAGCCTGTAAGCGTAACCCCTCATTATCTGGTTTTGAATGGGGAGTTTGGTGGTTGCGATTGCGATGCCTCATTCAGTTCCCTGCCATCTCTGGGTGCTTTCCAGCTTTATCTCTGTTGCTGTTTTTTTCTTTTTTTAAAAAGAACTATGACTCCCCCTGCCAAAAAGAAAAAAGATACGGGAAGAAAGGGCTTATTTGGTTTACAATTCCAACTCAAAGTACTTCATTGAGGGGAAGCTGATGTAGGAACTCAGTCATGACATCCAGTCGAGAGCACTCAGTGGACCCTTGCTAGCTTTGTAGCTCTCTGCTTCCGTGTTTCAGTCTTGCACAATCAAGGCCCACCCCCGCAGAATGCTGCCACCCACGTGCAAGGTGGGTCTTCCCATTTCAATTAACTGTCAATAAAATCTCTGAGAGACGTAGTCCAACCTGATATAGAAAAGTTCTTCTCAGGTGATTCTAGGTTAAGGCAAGTTCAAAATTAGAGCCAACCACCCCAGCTACCTTGGTCTTACAAAAACAGCAGCACAGAGTTATGACATTAGGGACTTGTAGTAACTGTCTGCCTTCGTCCAGAAGACATTTGTCAACCCCGCATCTACAACATGTCTCCTTTCTTATGAGCAAGGTCACTTCCTGTATGTAGCATGTAGAGCCCTATTTCCTGTGTTGATAAACTTGATCACTAAGTAGGAGTTCCCAAGAGAAAGATGGTGTTTTCAATATCACATCTTGATGGAAACAAAACATATGACAATTTTATTGTCATGATTTCAATTATATTAGCCCCCCAAAAGAATTAAGCCATACAGATAAGATATAGAATAAAATAATATCTTCACAAACTCCAGCCATCTCTCATATTTTTATGTTTGTGTGGGGCACTCACATCACATTTTATTCACCTAAAACATATCCCCAGTCTACAATGCATTTCATGGTGAAAATTATAGCACAATTCTTAGTCATTTTCAGTCTCTTTGGGATGAATACTATTTCTCAATGAAGAAATGAGAGATCAAAAACTCAATTTTCTTGCCTAACAATAAAAATTACTTATCTCTTAATTCTATAATTAGCAGATAACTTTAAATATATAAATAACTCCACTAAATATGGTTACTACAAACTTTCCTGAATTTATTATTATTTGATTCATCATCAAACATTTTACTTTTCCAGCTATGATCATTGAGAGGTTGAATTAAATGACGTGTCTGAAGCAACACTCACTATTTTTAAATGTCTCAGGAAACTCTGGAATGTGGTCAGGTTTTATTTGGTAATTCTCACTTTTCCTATGGATGCAGCAGGGCAGTGGGCAGGGTTGTCTTAGGTGGCAAGTCTCTGGTCAACAGTTGGGTAAAGCCTGAGGCTGAAATTCTTGCCCACAGCCTTGCTACGTGATCTGTGTTTCTTCACAATGTGGTGACTGGACTGTAAGAATAGCCATCCTGGTATCAGAGAGTAGACAGACCACTTTGTTCCCACACTGGCATAAAAACTGCATGTGCTTCTCTTTCTATAATCTATGAGCAAGGTGGTCACTGAGACATATTCCTCATTTCTCAAAAGGAGGAATGTCAAAGGATGTAGGGGCCTCATTACCAAACTTCCACTCTGGCCTCCGATTTCAACATTTGCATATTATTACAAAATGCAAAACTATATTAATTCCCAAGGTCTATCAAGAATTTTTAGGAAAATGGCATTATATTTAGTCCCAGGATTATCAGAAGGGTACTGCAGGCTATCTAGGGAGCTCATACTTTTGCTATTATATCTGTTTCTGTTTTTAACATGTATTTTCTTCCTTTGATCTTTTTGAGACAGGGTCACCCTGTAGCCCCAACTGGCCTGGAGCTCATTCTATAGACTAGACTGGCTGTGAACTCACAGACATTACCTGCCTCTACCTCCTGAGTGCTGGGATTAAAGATGTACACAACCACACCAGTATTTTTATTGTATGTGTATGAGTGATTTCCCTGCATAGATGTGAGTACAATGCCATCTAAGGCCTGAAGAGGACATCAGATCTCCTGGAACTGGATGTGGGAGCAAGGAACCAAACCTGGGTCCCCTGGAAGAGTAGCCAGTGCTCTTAACCTCTGAGCCATCTCTCCAGCCCCCTTCAACCTATTTATTAAGGACAAATTACCTCTACTAACACTTGGGAGATTAAGCTGGATGATTGCTGTAAATTCAAGAACAACCTGGGCAACATAGTGAGTTCTAGGCAACATGGACTGTATACCAAGTTCCAGCGACACTGGGACACTGTGGTAAATTACCTGTGCAATTGGTGGCTTAACTCAATTACCATTTCATAGTACATCCCAGGCAGATCTAACTCTTGCAGTTTACTGCAGTTTCTAAGTTCAAGTTATTGGCAAAGTCTCCATATCCAAAACAGTCAGCATTTAATGGTGGCTGTCAACTGAGAACTAGATTCTGTGTGCATGGCTTTACCCGGCAGCTGGGTTTCTTTATAGCAGTGGTTGAATTCTAAGAAGACATGTTCTAAAAAAAACCAGGAGGTAGGCTGTGGTTCCTTAGGCCCTGGGCCCTTGAATGTGAAGGATTTCATTTCTTCCATTACTTGATCAGGCAATATCAAATCCCAGATTCAGTTACATGAACATAGGTCACAGAGCATGTCACATAATTTGGGAGCTGTTCTTATTATGCTCCAAAGACAAGTATATATACATTTTAGGTGTTTCAAGAATGATTAAACTGAATATAGTGGTAAAGACCAACAATCTCAGCACTCCAGGGGACTGAGACAGGAGGATATGAATTTGAGGCTAGCCTAGACTACAAATCAAGACTGTATATCAAAACGATATACAAAAAGAAATGAATGATTGAATCCTAACACATCTCCCCGAGAAGACCATCATTTAGAATGGCTTTTTGCAATGTCAGTCTAATGAAATAGCTTTCCAGCTTTTTTTTTATTTACTACTTTTTTAAGGGATTCATAATATAAGAGCACAGTTGTTTTTAGATCACATTGACATTGCTCAGTTTGACATACAATTAGGTAATTGGTGCTAGCATCCACAGATGAGGGATACCATTTGTCATTTGTTTTTCTGGGACTGTGTTGCTTCACTCAGCATGATATCTTCTAGCTCCAGTCATTTACCTGCAAAGCTCATGATGTCCTCTTTCTTTACTGCTGCATAGAACTCCATTGTGTAGATGTATCACATTTTCTCTAACCACTCATCAGTTGAGGGACACTTGGGTTGGTTCCAGCTCCTTGCTATTGTAAACAGAGAGCTGCAATAAACATGGCTGTGCATGTATCTCCGTAGTAAGATGAGTCTTCTGGGTACATGCCCAGGAGTGGTATCGCTGGGTCAGGTGGCAATTTCATTCCAAGTCTTCCAAGGGTTCTCCACACTGCTTTCCATAGTGGCTGTATGAGTTTACATTCCCACCAGCAGTAGATGAGTGTTCCCCTTTCCCCACTACCTTTCCAGCACTTGGTATCATTTGTTTTCTTGATTCTAGCCAGCCTTATCAGAGTGAGATGATATCTTAAAGTGGTTTTAATTTGCATTTCCTTAATTATTAGCCATGTTTAACATTTCTGAAGATGTTTCTCAGCCATCTCTAACTCCTCACTTGTGAAGTCTCTGTTCAGTTCTTTGCTCCATCTATATATTGAGTGGGTCATTTTCTTTCTCCTTTGTTTTTTGAGTAGTTTATGTATTCTGGAAATCAATGCTTTATCAGATGTATCTCCCTTGAAGGTTTCCTCCCACTCTGTGGGATTTCTCTTCACTTCCTTGATTGTTTCTTTTGATGTACAGAAGATTTGAGTTTTGTTGGGCCCAGTGGGCCCTAGAGAATGTGGCCTACTGTAACCCCCTGAGCCTGTCTCTGGCCAGTCACTTCCGCATGGGAGTGACTCAGCATAGCCTGACCTGAAAAACGCCTACAACTGATGTGGCGAGTTACTATTGGCCCAAAGCTATCCCCCTACTTTACGAATCTCCTCTCCCTCCTTCTTTTCTCCACCCCTCCCGCCAAGCATATATAAGCTGCTTCCTGATGCAATAAAATGAGTCCTCACTTTGATGAGCTCCCGGTCTGGTGTGCTCTCTTTCGGACCGTCAACACTCATCATCCTGCTCAGCCCCATCCACCAAGAAGGCCGGCTGGTTCGAGCCTCTTCTCCACCATCCCTCTTCAGGTGATACCCCACAGAGTTTAATGAGGTCCCATTTGTCAATTGTCAACCTTAATTCTTGCGCAGGTGCTCTCTAATTTAGGAAGGCTTTTCCTATGCCTATGTCTTGTAGTCTGCTGCCAACTCTTTCTTCTATCACCTTCAGAGTTTGGGGTTTCACGTTGAGGTCTTTAATCCATCTGGAGTTGACTTGTACAGGGCAAGAGGTAGGGGTTTAATTTCATTCTTCTACAAGTGATGATCCAGTTTTGCCAACACCACTTGCTGAAGATGCTGTCTTTCCTCCATTGTGTCTTCTTGGGCCCCTCGTCAAATATGAGATGGCTGAAATTGTATGTGCTCAAGTGTGGATCTTCAGTTTTGTTCTTTGGTCAACAGGTCTGTATTTGTACCAGTACCAAGCTGTTTTTATGACTATAGTACTGTAGTATAGTTTGAAGTCTGGTATAGAGATCCCCCCTGTATTGCTCTTTTCACTCAGGGTTGTTTTGGCTATTCGGGGTCTTTTGTTTTTACAAATGAAATTAAGGACTTATTTTTCCAAGTCTGTGAAGAATCTCTTGGGGATTTTAATTGGGATTGTGTTAAATCTATACAAGAGTTTGAGTAGAATGGACATTTTTACAATGTTAATTGTCCCAATCCATGAGCATGGGATTTTTTTTTCCATCTTCTGATGTCTTCTTCAATTTCCTTCTTCAAGAGTTTAAAATTTTGGTTGTAGAGATCTTTAGTGTCTTTGGTTAGGTTTGTTCCTAGGTATTTTATTGTTTTTGAGGCTACTGTGAGTGGGAAGGTCTCCTTGAATTCCTTCTTCAATTGCTTGTTTTTGGTGTAAAGAAAGGCTACTGATTTTTCTAGGTTAATTTTTTATCCTGCCACTTTACTGAAGTTCTTAATCATTTCTAGGAGTTTTCTGGTGGAGTTTTTAGCATCCCTTAAGTAAACAATCATATAATCATCAAAAAGAGATAGCTTGACTTCTCTTTTCCAATTAGAATTCTTTTAATTTCCTTTTCTTGCCTTATTGCCCTAGCAAGTGTTTCAAGCACTATATTGAAGAGGATTGGTGACAAGGGGTAGCCTTGCCGAGTTTCTACCTTTAAAGGGAATGCTTCTGTCGTTTCCCCATTTAGGATGATATTGGCTGTGGGTTTCCTGTATATGGCTTTGATTAGATTGAGGAATGATCCCTCCAATCCAATTCCCTCTACGACTTTAAGCAGGAAGGGATGCTGGATTTTGTCAAAGGCTTTTTCTGCGTCAGTTGAGATGATCTTGTGGATTTTGTCTTCCAGTCCATTTATATGCTTGATGATATTTATTGATTTTTGTATGTTGAACCATCCCTGCATCTCTGGTATGAATCCAACTTGGTCATGATGGATGATCTTCTTGAAGTGGGTCTGTATACGATTTGCCAGTATCCTGTTTAGAATTTTGGCATCTGTGTTCATTAATGGGATGGGTCTATACTTTTCCTTTTTAGTTGTATCTTTGCCTGGTTTTGGTAATAGACTGATGCTGGCTTCATAGAAGGAATTTGGGAGAATTCTCTCTGTTTGTATCTTTCTAAACAATTTGAGTAATAATGGTTGTAAGTCTTTTTGAAATGTTTTATAGCATTCTGCCTTGAAACCATCTGGGCCTGAGCTTTTTTGAGTTGGGAGGCTTCTTATTACATCTTCAATTTCTTCATATATTATGGGTCTGTTTAAGCTGTTGATCTCTTCTTGGTTGAGCTTTGGTGATTCCCAGGATTTCAGATATTCATCCATTTCTTCTAGGTTTTCAAACGTGATAGAGTATTGGTTTTTGAAGTTTTCCCATATGATTTTCTGGATCTTTTCCTTGCCTGTTGGGATGTTTCCCTTCTCATCACGGATTGTATTGATTTGGAGTTGTTCCTTTTTTCTTTTGGTAAACTGGGCTAGAGGTCTGTCTATTGGTTTATTCTTTCAAAGAACCAACTTTTGGATTCATAATTTTTTGTATTGTTTTCTTTGTTTCTATTTCATTGATTTCTGCTCTGATTTTTGTTATTTCTTCCTGTCTGTTGTGTTTAGGGTTCATCTGGTTTTTGCCTCTCAAGTGCTTTTAGCTGTAGTGTTAGATCATTCACTTGTGCTCTTTCTGTTTTTCTAATGTAGGCACCCAGGGCTATAAACTTCCCTCTTAGGACTGCTTTTAAAGTATCCCATAGGTTTTGTTGTGTTGTATTATCATTGTCATTCAGTTCCAGGAATGCTTTTATTTCTTTCTTTATCTCTTCCTTGACCCATTCATTATTCAAGAGTGTGTTGTTTAGTCTCCAGGTGTTCTTGTAGATATTAGGGCTTATCCTGGTGTTGATAGTGAGCTTTATTGTGTTGTGGTCTGATAGAATGCATGAAATTATTTAAATCTTTTTGTATTTGTGGAGGTTTCTTCTGTGTCCCAGTATGTGGTCGATTTTGAAGAATGTTCCATGGGGTGCTGAGTAGAAAGTGTATTCTCTGTTATTAGGGTGGAATATTAAGTAGATGTCTGTGAGATCCATTTGGTGTATCATATCATTCAGTTCAGATGTCTCTCTGTTTATTCTGTCCTGTTGACCTGTCCAGTGGGGTATTGAATTCCCCTACTATGAGTCTATGTCTTTTGATTGGGGAGTTTAGTCCATTAATATTTAAGGTTATGACTGATAGGCTGTGTTGCTTCTTTTCACCTTATTATCCATTTGCGTTTTTGGTTTAGGTTTCTACTTCTTTTATTTATGCTTTTATCGATTTCTCTTTCTAGGTGCCTGGGGATGGTTGCTCCTTTCTTCTGTCCTTTGAAATGCTTCAAGTATTCTCTGAAGGGTTGGCTTTCTGGATATGTATTCTTTCATCTTGTTTATGTCATGGAAGATTTTTTTCCTCTCTCCTTCAACTATAATCAATATTTTTGCTGGGTATAGTAACCTGGGTTGGCATCTATAGTCCTTTAACATTGGGAATGCTTTGTTCCATGTTCTTCTTGCTTTCATAGTTTGCACTGAGAAGTCAGTTGCAATTCTGGTAGGTTTCCCCTTATATGTAACTTGTTGTTTCTCTCTTGTGGCTTTCAGAATTTTTTATTTGTTTTGGGCATCTAGCGTTTTAACTATGCTATGGCATGGAGAGTTTCTTTTCTGATCTTGTCTCTTTGGAGTTCTACGTGCTTCTTGTATTTTATTGGTTTGTCTTTTTTTAGTTTGGGGAAGTTTTCATCTATTATTCTGTTGAAGATCTGATCAATACCATTCTCTTGGGATTCTTCTCCTTCCTCTAGTCCTATGATGAGGAGGTTTGATCTTTTCATAGGGTCCCGCAGTTACTGGTTGTTCCACTTTTGTGTATTTTTAAATTTTTCATAATCTTTACTTGAGGTTTTTAGTTGTTCTGTTTTATCTTCCAGGTCTGATATTCTTTGGTCTGCTTCCTCCATTGTACTTTGTCCATTCCTTTCCTTTTGATTGGATGAGTGTTTGGTTTCCTTTTTCATTTCATCTTCTGATTTCTTTAGTATTTCCACTTACTTTTGGTGCTTCTCAATCTCTTCCTATAGCTCTTTAATTCGATGGTTGGTTTCCTTATCTTTTTCAACATGGGATCTTTTTGGTGTTTCCACTTCCTTCTGGGGTTTGTCATTCTCTCTTTCTAGGCCCTTCTTGAGTATTTCTTTCTCTTTTCTTAATTCTCTGACTTGCTCTTTATAGTCTTGGACTTCTTTAAGTATGCTCACAATTGTACTTCTAATATCTGTGTCCTGGGCCATTCCCAGAGGTATCCCGATGTAGGAATATTCCACAGGTTGGTAGAGCTTGGTGTAGAATTATCCTGTGCCTTTCCCATGTTGTCTCTTCTTCTTGTCCCTGGCATGTGGGTTTCTCTTTGCCTGTATTCCAATGTGAATCCCAAATGCCTCTTCACTGTGTTGAAGGCTTGCTTTGCTTGCCTCCTTCAGATGCCTTCATTGTTTGTTTGATTGATTTGTTTTTCTCCTTTTCTCCTTGATTATGGAGTGTTGACTCGTCTAAGCTTTAGGCTTTCTATTGGAAATCTAACTCACTCTTCCCTTTCTGTTCTGAAGGTTCTCCAAATAATCCACTTGGACACTCCTTCGGCAATCCCAGTTGGCAGGGGAGGGGTGAGGTGGGGGTGGGGTTGCTGTTTAGCCTGTGCCCTGGTACCTGTACTTCAGATGGTCTCAGGAAATCCCCAATCTCAAGACTCACACAGGCCCACCTTTTATAGCAGCTGGGAGGACAACTCTGCCCCCACAACCACACAAGCCAATGGAGCCAAAGACAATTAAATAAAATCAAACAATCTGCCTGGCTGAAGCACCCAGCTCCTATCTGTGCTTCAGGTGGTCTCAGGAAATCCCCCCAGACTCCTCTTTTTTACGTGAATCTAGATTAGGGTTTGACACAGGGACAGCTGATCATGATTTAAAATGTAGGCATATTGGGAGCTGGAGACACAGCTCAGTGGTTAAAAGCATGTACAGCCCTTGCAGAGGACCCATGCTCAGTTCCCAGGTTGCCGGGTGGTTCTCAACTGCTTGTACCTCCAGCCTCAGGGAATCCCACCCACTCATCTGGCCTCTAAGGCTGTCTGCAGTCACATGCACATACTCACATGCATACACATAATTCAAAATTAAAAACAGAGTGTAATGGAAGGCCCCAAAACCCCATGAGAAATGCATATCCACTCTCTGAACGTTAGTACACAGGTAAACCTGGGGGCTGCATGGCATGGGACACAGTGCCAGACAGATGACACCTCCCATTGAGTGGTTGGTGAGAGTCATCCAAGAGACTCTCAAAATAACACAAGGTATTGCCAAAGCTCTCGATTATCTACCAGAACTAGAAAATAAGAACCAACTGCTCAAGATGGCATATTTCAGGAATAGGACTTAGGGTAATGGAACAGGAACTGACCTGGAAGCCTTCTACCTGAAGTTTAGCATTCATAATGCTAGGTAATGTGCATACTGCTAAGGGAGAAAAATCAATGGTCCAATCCAGCCCTAAACCCTAACAATTACAATGACCTGTGCAACAAACCACCTCTATTGGTACAGTAGTGGCATTGTTATCTGGGATCTAGTCAACAGCTATGTAATGGGAACCACTGTAAACTCAGCCAAATGTGCATGGAGATGACAGAGATCCTAGAGAAAAGCCTATTGGTGTCATCTCTCCCGACAAATGAAATTCCTTACCATACACTAAAATCCTATATTTACAGACAAACATACCATACACCGCTCATCACAGAAGCTTCTCTTTGCAACAGATGGAGCCTATCGCAGAATCCAACAACTGGTTAGACACAGAAAATATACACCGGAAAGATGCAAAATCCTAGCAGACAAGTCTACAGTTGAACTTCTACACCTAAGACTTGTGGAGCATTGTGGAATGAGGGGTGTAGAGAAAATGAGTGTACCCCTCATTTCTCACCAGTGGAGCTTCCTCACACTAAAGAGGGCAATGCAAGCAGAAGGCCACAACTGGCCAATTCAAAGAATGGGAGCCTCCAGAGTATGTGTTCCTAGATAGGAATCCTATTTTAAACCTCATCCACTCAGGGTTCAGGAATAATTGTGGAAGATGGGGCAGAAAGATTGTAAGAGCTAGGGCTGGTATGTGCACTTAGGGAAGCAGAAGCTTACAGACTACTGGAAGCTTTCACATGTGAACATGTGACATGTTGGCATCAGGAATGGGACCCATCCCAACTCAGACAAGTTCCCAGTGGAGCAAGAAAAATGGTCAGGGGACTGACCCTTGACTGAGAATAACAGGAGGCTGATTACTGCTGGGTGACGAAGAGTATGCCTTAATTAAGATTTCTATATGTGCTGACTAGACTACAGTGGATGAATTTACATAGAAAGACATCTGGGTTCAAAAGCTTGACTGGATAGGACTTAACTTGGATGATGTAGTGCAGGAGTTCTGATGGGGGGTTGAGGCATGGGAAGGGACTAAATTTGATTAAGAATCATTGTATGAAATGTACAAATGCTCAATTAAAAAATGAAAAATAAAAATGCTAAATTGTGGGCTGTTACCATAGCCATTGAAGTGTTGCTTTAAGAGGACAAAGCTACTGCAAGGATTGCATGATGTTTCTGATATGCCAAGCTGAGTGCCAGTGAGGGCCAAGCTGGGTGTGCAGTGTCTCAACCTCTTGCTGAGTCTCCTTTTTTAGTCCTGAAGACCAGGTGAGCAGTATTTGTGGGAAAGAACAATGACCATATTCTGGGGGTAGCAGCCTCCTCCATGTCAGAGTCACCCAAGTGTGGCCCCTGTTTGCTGATTGATTCTAGTTTTCTTGTTTTTTTTTTCTATGTGTTAAATTATGTTTTTTTTTTATTGATGCTTTGTGTATTTCATACATCATTTTCCAATTCAGTTCAGGCATATATCCCCTTCCCTTCCCCCGACCCCACCCCTACCCATCCCAGATCATGCATTCTGCCATAAGTTTTCTGCATCTTTCTCTGCTGTTTTGTTTTTTTTTTATTTTTTTTTAACAATAAGTGATAATTTGTGAGTACAAGCATCCTTCATGTAAAACCAATTTGCAATCAGTTGTGCCCAAACCCACACAGCTCATGGGTCCCACCATCCAGCAGAGGGGGCTTGTATGTTCAATCAAGTTGATCAAATGAGTGTCCAGTCTATATTGTTGTAGTTTCACCATTAACCCCAATCGAAGCCCTTACATTCTACCATGCCCCCTCTTCCGCAGATTATTCCCTAGGCTTAGAAAAGGGGCACAGGTGGATGAGAAGCAAAACACTCTACTTTCTCTGGAGCTGATGTCTTGGTCTCTAGTCAGTTCTGGCTGTTTTCTTTCATGGGCTGCCAGCTTGTCCAGGCTTAACCTTTCGATCCTACTAATGAAGCACATGCAATTAGATATTTAGGTATTAAACAGTATAATACATAGCCTTTCGATCCTACTAATGAAGCACACACAATTAGATATATAGGTATTTAAACAGTACTAATTGTTATGGTAGGTTTCTTTGGTATAGACACAGATGTTTGGATGGTATGTTAGGATTCTAGTTTTCTTTACATATGCATTTTTCCAGGTCATTCTCCACTTTAACTCTGTTTTTCTCCCCCCATCCCCCGACCCCCATTAATCTTCAGAAAATTCTAGTCCCTGTAGATTTGCTAAGTCAACAGCTCCTTTGCTTTTTTCCTCTGTTAGAAAGAGCTTCCCCTTGTCCTATCACAATCCTTTTATTCAGATTACTTCTGGTGGGTCTGCCTCTCTCATAAAACACAAGCTAACAGAGGCAGAATGATCATCGATCTCACTAACTGCAGACCTGACTGGCAGTTACTGGAACTTTCTGTGTTATGGTAGCCTGCAGGTTTCCTCCCTTACCCTGGATGAACTCCTATCTGGCCAGAATGGACTCAGAGCCCCTGACTCACAGCCTCTCTTTCTGAGTTGATTCAGATCTCTACAGGAAGCTGCTATTTATTCCCAGGCATGGCAAGCCCAGGAAGGAGAACCATAATGACTTCCTGGTTCTTCCTGAGCTGGCACTTTGTGGCCCTGCTTGATTACCCTATTTGTCGTGTATTCCCAGAACTTCAGGCACGCCCATGCACAAATGTGTGTGTCTTTAAAAAGCCTTTTCTCATAGGGAACATCAATCATTTTTCAAGCTAAATATAGAATCCTGCTGTTGTGTAAGAGTTCTATATGAAATTTCAGTCCCTGAACTCCAACCTCAGCTATGTCACAATCTAAGGTAAACTAATTGCCTAATTTCCCCGATAGTAACTTAGCTCCAACAGGTAATATTGACTTTAGGATGGGTGATGGTGGTGATGTTCCAGGTGGTGTTTGAAATGAAAATGGTTTTCAGGGCTGGAGAGATGGCCTAGCAGTTAAGAGCACTGACTGCTCTTGCAGAGGACCTGGGTTCAATCACCATCACCCACATGGCGGCTGACAACCATCTGTAACTCCAATTCCAGGAGAACTCCAATTCCAGGGGAATCCGACACCCTCTTCTAACCTCCGAGGCATTGCACAACACAGGTGCACAAACCTACATGCAGACAGTAAATTCGTACATATAAAAATAAATAAAATTAAAAAAAAGAAATGAAAATGAAATTTATCCTTTTTTCAAAGCTAGTCTTTGTTTCTACCCATTGTCATTAAAGAATAAAGTCAACTGAGTCATAATTAACGATTATATTCTTTAATCTCAAATTTTGATTTTTTTTTTCAGGGTCACTGAGGATACGACACATGTGACGCAGCTCAAACAGTGCCAGGTGCATCATTGGACACCTCTATTTGGGAATGAATGATTCTAATACAAGCTTTGGATTTTGTTAAAATCTGTGTGAGGTAGCTAATAGACAGCATGAATATCAATAACCCTGTGTTGGTCAGCTATTTTTCTCTTGCAGATCATTAAAGAGAATAACAAGGCAAATAACACAGGGTAACATTTTAAGCTCTAACAAAATTGGTTGAGATCTTGTTTAGTGAAGACCAAGTAGGAAGATCTTAGGATAATATTACTTCCTAAGCTTAACTTTTGAACTCAGCATTCAAGTTATGTTAACAAGCTTTACTGTGCTGTGTCAGAGAAGATGAACCCATAGAAAGGAGGAATGGGAATGCATATTTGTGGCAATGTAAACCCCTGGCAGGTTTGAATCTTCTCAGATGCACAGTAATATAAACCCTGCATTTACTGAAAGAGCAGAGACAAAGAGAATGAGGAACTTCAAATAGCCAGTACCCTTGACATACTCCTTTTCTAGCCACATGGAAAGAACAATTCACAGTGACACACACATATGCATTCCAAGATGATCTACTCTGCAGCTTTCCTTTAAGTGACACCTTCAGAGGGAGTCATTTCAGGAAGCCTCCCTTCACTGTGACACTAGAAGAAATAGTAGAATTTGTACCTGTAGCCATGATGCATCAGTACTGCCATTTTATGAGTAGCTGTGTATGTTCAATTGCTACTTTTATTGTCCAGTAGATGAGAACTCTCTTTGGGACTCAGTTTCTAAATCCTCACATACAGGAGATTGAAGACATGATACTCTCAGTCCCTATCATCCTTAGCAAAAAAAGAAAAAAAAAAAAAACCTATGGACCCATGTTTCTTTGAAGAACTTAAGGAAAAAAAGTGCAAGACTGTATTCTTCGCAAAATTATTTTGTATTCCACATTTTAGTAAAAGTAAGTAAATCTCTGATTCATGACTGCTATTTTAACAGAAAAAATATGGTGATTTTGCTAAAGCTAAAAATAGAGGATCTTGAAAAAGGAAAAGTCACGTTCCTTATAAATAGCAAGCTTTCAAATGGCACGTTTGGTCAGAAAGAGCAGTTTAAACAGGAGGGCAGAGTAAAAATATATCTATTTAACTATGCTATGAATATAGATAAAAGCTGTCTATTGTAAAAGTGCTATGAGCTGAAATTAGCCCTTCGTATCAATTTTCTCCATAGATATGGAAACAAATGATTAAGAATCACACCCCTCACTGAGAATAGAAATATGTGTCCATTTAGCAGAGGACCCGAGTCTTAGAGGAGCAGGAGTCGGGACCACTGCAGCAGAAATGAGGGTCTGGGGTGGGACTCTAACTGACCAACTCCTTCCGGTCCATGTCCTCTCCTTTTGCTGCCACTCTACGATGAGGATCACGGAGCTATCTACTTTTCTGCCTGTTTCTCTTTACCCATTTGCTCATAGACTGAAAGATGAGACTATGAGAAAGTCAAAACAACAAACACAGCAAACCTAGGAAGAGATATCTTCATGATTAATTTATCAGTGACCTAAATGTACTGGCAGAAACCATGCAGGAATGAAGGTGTTACGAAATGGACCTTATGAGAAACATAGACTTCACTGTAATCAGTAAAGTAAGATCTCAAATTACCTTTCAAAAATGCAAAATTGTCACAGAAATAACTATTCATTTCTTAAATATTCACAAACCTTTGTGATACTTATATGTGGATGTTCAAATTTCACAAGAATTTACTTTTAATTTTTTTTCTTAACTGAACATATATGACTTTTACCTCATGGGCATGCAACTGATGAATTCTCCAAGGATCAGTTTACCCAGAGATATAGCATATGACGTTCATCCTACAAACACAATTACATGATTCTTTTCATTTTGGAAAATGATTTGGCAGTATTTTAATAAACCTTAACTTTAGAGAAATTTCAGATTTACAGAAAAGCTTGGGTACAAAGTTCAGAGCTTTCATACGCCCTCTTATACACCTTACAGCTTCCTAGGTGATTCATGCCTTGCGTTCATGTTGTGTATTTGTCCTAACTGACAAGTACATTATTACCTGAGATTCACAGTTTATCTTTGGGTTCACTTTTGGTATTGCACTTCCTATCAGCTTTGATGAACATGTGAACGAACACCTGAACACATGGTGGCATGTATCCACCACTAGAGCATCATGCAAAATAATTTCACTTAAATCTCTGTCTCCAGGGCTTCACTGATTATGCTGCTTAGATTTTTGTCAACTTAACACAAAATATTGTCACCTGAGGTAGGGAAACCTCAGCTGAGGAATTACCTCCATCAGATTGGCCCGTGGCCCTGTCTGCGAGGCATTTCCTTGGCGAAGAAAAGCCAGCCCACTGTGGTCAGAGCCAGCCCTGGGCGGATGGGCCTGGACTGTATGGGAAAGGTAGTGAGCAAGCCAGGGAGAGAACAAGCCAGAGAGCAGAGCTCCTCAATGGTCGTGCTTCCTGTCTCGGGCCAGCTTCCTGCCCTGACTTCCCTTGCTATTGGATTGGGACCTAGGTGTTGGAAGCTGGAATATGCCCTTTCTGGGACCTAGGAATTAGAAGCTGGAATATGCCTTCTGTTCCAATTTGGTTTTGGTCAACATTTTATCACAGCCACAGAAAGCAAACTAGGATACCTGTTCAAACTTCCCATTGAGTACACAACTGTTTATTATTTTATTGCATTTATAATTTGTTCTTTTACAGAGAATCATATGGTTGGGGAAATAGCACATCCTTTCTGACTGGCTTCTTTCTCTTATCAACATGCATCTAGTGTACCACTGGCTATTTTTGTACCATGGTTGTCATTACTCTTTGCTTATAATTCATACTCCATTACCTAGATGTTCCTTATCTATTAATCCATCTATAGGGGAGCATCTTGATTACATCTAACCCTGAGGGTTTGTGGTAAAGCTGCCTTCATATTTGTTTATGGGTTTTGGTGTGGATGTATGTTTCAAGTCACTGCAGTGAGTAACAAGGACCTCATTGCTGAGTCCTGTGGTAAGATTATGTTTAATTTTGTAAGAAACTACCAAACTTTCTTCCAGAGTGATGTACCATTTTTGTTTCCACCAGTAATGAATAAGATTTTTCTGGTGTCTCGCATCCTTGTCAGTACTTGGTATTATCCATGTTCTGGATTTTGGCTGTTCTAACAGACATATACTGAAATATCCTTGTTTATCTTGAAATCCTCTAATAGAATACACCGTGCATCATTAACATGCTGATTTGACATCTGCACATTTTTGGCAAGGTCCCTGACCCTTTTAATTGCTGAATTTCAAAGACTGCTTGGAAGACTTATTCTCTCTTGGCATGTGTTTTCATGACTTGGTGTTTCCTTTTGATACCCATTTCAGTTTATTTTTTTCAGAATAGAAAATATCTTAATTTTAATGAGCTCTAACACAAACTTTTTAATTAACTATGCCTCTGGAGTTAGATCTTTTCACATACAAAGTCATCTGAATTTTCTTCCAGTTTACCCTATTCATAGTATGAATTTTGCATCTAGATCTATGCCCACTTTGATTTATAAAAGGTAAAAAGTCTATGTTGATATTTACTATTTGCATATGATGTCCACTTGATGAAGAAACATTCATTGAATAGACTGATCTTTTCTCCATTGAAAAGTCTTTATCTTCTGCCAAAGATATGTCCACTTTATTCTGAGTTTCTGACCTTCTTACTTCAACCAAATCTTCTGGTCTTATGTTTGCTTATTTTACACTGTCTTGGTTATATCAGCTTTAGATTAAGTCAGGTATGTCAGTTAGTGACAGTCACTGACTTTGTTAATGTGTCTCAGTGTTGTTTAGACTCTTGGGTGTCATTTTCCCCCATGAATGGAGTTTCTGATCAGTTTTCTCATTAAAAGAATAACTTTTGAGATTTCTTTGTTGAGACATTGGATATATTTATGTATACTTTGTTTAGGTACATAGTTTATTTAAAGAGATATTTGATACTGAGTTTTCTCACCATACTTATTCAATGGATTTTTCTGTTTAGATATTTTTGCATGATTTTTATTTTAGATTAAAGATAAATATGTCAATATAGGATTTTCGACAGGGTGTCCCTAGTCCCAGCGCCCCAGGAAGTCACAATGTACACCAGGCTTGTCTCGATTTCACAGAGATCTGTACACCTCTGTTTCCTGAGGGCTGGGATTAAAGGCATGTGCCACCACTCCTGGCAGAATTTATATTTATAATAAATATTCACCTGTGCATAATCTTTGCTACAATTACTTAAAATCAGAAGGAAAAACATAGTAACTTAGGAAAGGGATAGTAATGGAACTATGCTTTTGCAAGCCACAGCAGTACCTTCCAAATGAGATTAATCCCACGAGGGGTTGATAGACAGAATCGGAGCACATCCAGATGATTATGGATGAGAGGTTCATTAAATACAGAAGTATTGTGGGACCACTGTGTGTGTGTGTGCACATGCGCACGCATGTCTAAAAGGGTATTCAAAGTCCTTCTGAAGCCTCTGTGTGCATGTGTGTGTGTGTGTGTGTGTGTGTGTGTGTGTGTGAGTATGTGTGTGTCTAAAAGGGTATTCAAAGTCCTTCTGAAGCCTGTGCGTGTGTGTGTGTGTGTGTGTGTGTGTGTGTCTAAAAGGGTATTCAAAGTCCTTCTGAAGCTTGTGTGTGCTTGTGTGTGTGTGTGTGTGTGTGTGTGTGTGTGTCTAAAAGGGTATTCAAAGTCCTTCTGAAGCCTGGGACACTGTGAGGTTTGGGGACGTGTCTATTAGAATTGCAAGTAGGGTTCTGATAAGCTAAAGGGAGGGAGGCCTCCAACAGTGAGAATGCAGGTGTGCAGCAGAGCAGATAAAGTGTGGAATTGGTTTAGGGAATGATGAGAAGATTGATTTTCTGATGTGTAGGAGGGTGCTGATCTGAAAGGTTAAGACATGAAAGAACACCTGCTGTTTTCACAGGCAGCAGCTCCATCCCTGGCCCTTTCTGCCTTGTTGTCCCCTCAGAGCTATCTGCAGAGGGTTCAGCCTCAAGTTCACTCCTGTGCTGTTCATCTATTAGCTCTTTATGTGAAATATGTTATATCACAGACTAAACTAGTCTGGATGCTGGGCCATATACACGCAATGTGGGAAATGAGCGTCAGGCCCCTGAAGACAGCTTTAGGCATCAGTGTCTGCTGCAGATGACCTGGCTCCTTTGTCCTTCTCTTTCATTGATAATTTAGAATTTCTTCTCTTATTTCTTGACCTTACATTTACTTCAACCACCTCTGACCCCTCTGCATTCCTTCGGTACTTGGCCCTAACTCCTTTGTCTTTTGATGAAAGAACAACAAATTTTTTAAATATAATTTTTTATCCACTGTAACATGAACCCCTAAGGATAGAGAATCCTTTTCTCCTGTCATACAGGGAAATTTGGGTCAGTAAGTAATATTTATATTATACAAAATGTGTGAATGTATTTATCTGTGTTTTTTTCCTACTGATGGTGGTATTTCCATTTCAAGGAAGGTGCATTGTGGGAAGGTGGAGGGAGTATCTTCCTGTGGGCTGCTGGTGTGGTAGGAGGGTTGGTTTGTGCACTGCTCCTGGGGAAGCTATCGGAGCTCTACCCTGGCTCTAGAGCAGCTGCTTCACACACAGAGGGGAAGCTAGGAACACCATCTGGGCATAAGTCTATTGTGAGCTATGCTGTGTCCTTGGCAACACCCCATCACTGCCTTGCTGCAGGATGTGGTTTGTTCCCCCAATAGGCTCATGTGGTAGAGGTTTGGTTCCAAGGACAATGGAACTGTGAAAAGTTAGGGTGAAGTAGGAGATCCTTAGGACGGTTTGGGGAGATGTCTTGATTGAGGCAGCCCAACGTTTCTCTGGATTCTTTTTTTTTTGTGATGCAGTCTCTTGCTTCTACATGGATTCTGACCATCAACTAATCCTCCCTGATATATAGCACCAGGGGTAGGCACCTGAGTCCAAACTAATGAGTCTTCGTCCTCCTAGAGAGTCTGCCTCAAAAACCATACTCTGAATAAACTTTTCTTTTTATAATAAACCTGCTTCCAATATTTCATTATAGAAATAAAAAAAATGAGGAATAATCCAAGCATGAGGATGTGACAGTGGCTGTCTCTCACTGGGGCTCAGGTGTGCTGTGTGATCTCATCACAGTCGCATGGTCCTTTTTTGGCAAAGTTGGGATTCTAGTTCAAGTCCTAGCTTCAGACCTTTCCTCCCCCCGTCCACTGTGTTGCAAAGGCAGTGAGGTACTCAGAGGAGAGTGTTGGTACAGATTCTGTGGCTGCTTGGTGTATCTCTCCTTGTCCCTAGTCATATCCTTCTCCTGCTGTCTATGAGTCTACAGGAGGACTTTTCTCTGCTTTACCATGGGCTAGATGTGCTCTGAGCTGCTGTGGCTGACTGAGAGCTGAGGGACAAGCAGCTCAGCACCAGGAAGTCTCAGATTGGGTTTTCCTGGTGTGTTTGTTCTGCACGCTGTCCTGTAGTTCTCTGCATGGTTGACCTCAAGAATCCCATAATGACATTCCTCATGAAAAAGAAACCTTCCATTTGTTTCCTCTTTTGTCTCTCTGATAACCTCACTCCTGGACCAGTGATATGTTAGGATTTTCTACCAACATCCCAAACAATTCTGTGAATCAAAGTCTCCTCTTTGGAGCTACTTTCTTGTGAACCCAATTTAAAATTCACATTTCACCTTAGAATAATGAACATAGCATAATGAATAATGAATCAGAGAGGCTGTCAAAGATCTTTGCAATTACAGGCACCTCTGTCTGCAGATGAACCTCTCCCAACTCTCTGTTCCTTCCTGTCGTTCTTTCTGGGATTAGTACATTTTGACAGCATTAGAGCTTTGCTCATCAGCATAGAAGGACATAAATGAAAAAAACAATGTTACTAGAGTTGGGAACTAATAAACAAAGGATAGCTGTGCCCCCCCCCAACCCCACGGTCCCTTCAGACTATGCTCCTGAGTCAACTAGACTGACTGATGGGTGGACTATCCAAGGACCCCAGCATTGACGGAGGCCATGAGGCTAGCTCAGTGACCATGTTTCTTCCTATCATGCTTTGGTTCAAAGCTGTCTTGACGTTTATTGAAATATCTGATATTGCCACCCTTGAGAGTGTGGCCTGGAATTCTTACCCACAGTTGAACACTTTTAAAAGATTTTCTTTTCACAATAGGAGTTCTTATTCAAAGAGAGAAGAAGCCTGTTAGTCACCATCAATCAGCTACCTTAACCTGGAAGAAGTTCTAGATGGAAGTGGGTCCGAGAAACTTCTACAGACTAACAAGGCCCCCAAGACACTGCTGGGGTCCAGTTCAGAGATCTCATGGTCGAGAAATAAAAAGAGATCAATAGGAAAACAAGGGCCTGAGCCTAGTCCCTGGCCTTTATGAGAATGTAGGCATGGCGTGAGACTTTCCACCTCCACTGTAGTCAATTCAGCAGTTTCTGGGGTTAGGAGGCCAGGAGATAAATATACTCTGGTAAAACCAGAGAGCATCAGTGGAGAGACCTGATGCTAGATGAGTGGAAGGCATTAGGTGTCATTCTACTCTGTGACCCTCACCACCTCTTCTGCACATATTTGATCAAATATGTGCACCAAGGCTTCTGGACAGGATGGTAAATCTGTTTGTTTGTTTGAAACATAATGATTCTTCTAACCTCTTTGCACTTAAATTGCTCAGGCCATGAAATGGAATTCTTAGGTTGTGGTAGGTTTAGTATGTGAATTGAAATGCAATTTTTATATACCATCCCAAGGAACAGTATAGGCAATAAATAGCAGTCCCCGGTTGTGATACACAATAACTCTTTCTAGTGGAGCTGAAAAAATATTTTTTAATGAGTTGATTAAAAGATTCAGTTTTGGGGTTATGCACAGAAAATCCTCTGTAGATGCTGCTGGAAAACACTGCAATGTGAAAGCAGTCATTGTTTGTTTCAGGATTATTAATGCATACAGTTAACTGTGTCAGACAAAATGCTCTTCTCCCACAGTGCTTTTCATTGTAGATGAGATTCCTCTGTCACAGGAGCAGAAGGCTCAGTGCAGGGAAATCTGTATCATTCAAAAACTGAATAGTCTGACAAAGTACATTTCACTAAGGAAGGGGGCTAGAGACCAGGAACTATCTCTGGAACCACAGATCTCATGAAAGGGGGCAGCCAAGGAGGAGAAAGTTCAACTAACCAAAGAAGGCATCAGGGACAATATTTATGGCCTGGATTGCACCTGCTATCTTGTATCAACACCAAGTTGTTTATGGGTTCCTTATTATGTTCCTAATTTCAATGAGAATGCACGCAGTGCAACTCCTCGCAGCATCGGTAGTCGTGGCATTATGGGGGAAATGGTCAGAAGTTGATCTTTTTATATTTACTGCCCAGAAAAAAACAGAGCATGGAGCTAGAAGCAGTTATTTTCTTGAAGAAAATAATTTTACGAACATATCTCTCAGCCTAAACACTAAAAGAATAAGGATCTATATAATTAGTTATCTAATGTAATTGTTGTTCTGGAGACTATGGGGTCCTCTGAAAAAAGTAATTACAAAAATAATTGCATTGAAAAATGAAGACGTTTGTTGCAGGTGAAGCTGGTTCCTCATCACAGGACTGTCAATCACTTGGTTTGCTCTTACACTAAAAAGCAACAAAACAAACTAAGAAAGAAAGGAAAGAACAAAGGAGCGTAAAAAAGAAAGCTCGCCTCTAGTGCTGTGCGTGGTTGTCGTTGTCATAGGAAAAGGTCCTTCAGGAAGGCTTTCCACGGAAGTTCACTGAAAGTTTAATTGAAGTTATTAAATAACAGCTTTTGGCAACAAAGACTGAGCAGCAATTCTTGAATAGCATATACAGTCATATTCTTTTCTTTCTTACTTATTAACTTTATCATTTTTATTCCTGGGTTCCTTTAGAAAGAGAAAGTACTACTTTGAAAACAGAAAGGGATATTCATTTGTTTGTCATTTGTGTTAATGAGTTACAAAGAGGATGTTAACTCTGAGTGTTTGTGTGTGTGTGTGTGTGTGTGTGTAACAGTCATGTGGGGAATAGTAAACTTTGCACTCTTTGAACAGCAGTTTGGAGATATGGCTCAGTGGTTAGATTCCAGGGGATTTATCATCATCTTCTGATCTCTGAAGGGCACTGGATGGCACAGGTGCATTTACACCCATGCAGGCAATGCACATGTACAAATAAAATAAAAATAATAAATACAAGTTTTGGTCCTTTAGAGACAGGTTCTCCCTGTAGCCCCAGCTGGCCTGGAACTCACTATGTAGACCAGGCTGGCTTTGAACTCACAGAGATCTGCCTGCCTCTGCCTGCTAAGTGCTGGAATTAAAGGTGTGCACAACCACAGCCAGCTAATAAATACAATTTAAAGTTTTATTTTTCATTCTGATATTTTTTAACAGAAAGCTAAACTATTTTTCTACTTCCATAAATTGCTTTTAGATTCTTTTTGGAATGAAAAGCTCTTCCACTCTAATTCTTGGTCTTCAATAACACACTTGCCTCTCAGGCTGGTCTCTGCATTCATGGCTACATAATTCTTATCCCTATGTGATTAATTCCATATAGCTTTGAAAGAATGCTCATGGATGGACAATGAACAAGAATCATGTTTGTCCAGGCAAATCCAAAACATCTGACAGGTTTCTGTTCAGCCACAGGCTGGCATCCATGATTGAAGAGACCCACTTAGAGAAGCTGGTGAGGAGGTCATCCCCTACTCTCAAAGGCTCTTCAGAGTGTGGTAAGGCAAGACACATGTGATCAGAAATAAACAGCTCTTTATTTCCCTTCACCAGGCTTGACCTCTCTCCAGACTTGAGATTGGAAAGCCTGCTTGAAAGAAAAGAGGGCTTTGCATTTACTGTAGAGGTATTTGAAGGAAATCAATCTAGTCTACAGAATGGAATTTCAGTATTTAATTTTCTTTGAGAAATCACACTGTTTTTTTGTTGCTTGTTTTGTTTTTTGGTGAAAATCCCACTAATCCTAGATTCCGTTTCTACACATACATGTTTATGGTGGTCCCAGTTTCTCTCTGGATGTTTATGAAAAAAAAAGTTTGTATGCTTAAGCTTGGATTCAAAGCTTAATGACAGTAGTCTTTCCATTCTTTTTTTTTTTTTTTTTTTCTGGTCTTTTTGAGACAGGGTCTCCCTGTGGTCCCAGCTGGCCTGGAACTCATTCTGTAGACCAGGCTGGCCTTGAACTCACAGAGATCCACCTGCTTCTGCAGGCCAAGTGCTAGATTAAAGGTGTGGGCCACCACACCATGACACCCAGCAGTCTTTCAATAGAAAGACTTTATCTTCCTCCTCTTTCTTCAAAATAGAAAGTAGCTGAGCTAATTATAAACTCAACTCTATATAAGCTCACGTTGAATCCCACTGACTCTTGGGATTATAAATGTTATCATGAGTGACTTTGCACTATTTTCTCATGTAAATTCTAAAATTACATTTTTGTAAAACATTTAAACCATGTATTATAGCATTATTTTTTACATTAAATATAAGAGATTCCAAAAGGTCTTCATAGTCACTAATTGCTAGAGTTGAATTCGAAAAGTGTCTTTGATTTTAAATCAATACAACTTATTAGACTTGGCTTCCCTGTAAACAGGCATAACGAGGATAAACTATATTATACATACATTTCTTGGCATGTAGATAATATGTATTTACTACCAGGCACATATATTTTCTCCTTGTGAGATGAAATAGGAGATGAAATTCTAGAGCCCACCGATGGCCAAGATGTGGAGAATGAGTGGCTGTAGTGTATTTATCCTGAACAGGATGCGTACGTAAAGCCTCTGTCTCCCAGGGAATCATTACAGAAGAGGAGGTGGAAAAACTGCACGAGCCAGAGGTGGTGGACGAACACAAGCAGACAGAGTTTTCAGATGACTGCTCTGTTACTTATATGAACTCACAGCAATTGCTACAGCATGCACAAGTTCCATGCAACCTCAAGCCAGATAAAATCCCAGTATTTGCATGGGGAAGTGGCCAAGAAATCCCAACTCTATCTGAGGAACTATTGGCAACCGATGGCTTCTGGCATGGGGAGAGTCAGTATCTTTCAAGGACATGATGTCATCCATACTGAAGGATATTTGGGGACACAAACTGGACCCTATAGGCCTTATTAAATATATAATAGAGTCAGGTGTGGGATAGTCATGGATGGTGTAGATGAGGGAAAGGATCTAAATATAAACAAACATTATTGTATTCAAATTGCAAAACTTTGATTAACAAAAAGTAAATTAACAAAAAGGAAATATAAACCTGCTTTTACTAGAATTCCAGAATTGTCAAGGAAAATCTGTTATTAAGAATATGAACTGAGGGGCTGGAGAGATGTAAGAGCGGTTGAGAGCGCTGACCGCTCTTACAGAGGACCCGGGTTCGATCCCCAGCACCCACATGGCAGCTGAGAACCGTCTGAAACTCCAACTCCAGGAGAACTCCAGTTCCAGGGGAATCCGACACCCTCTTCTGACCTCCGCGGCATTGCACGACACGGGTGCACAAACCTACATGCAGACAGCACACTCATCCACATACAAAAAATACAAAAAAAAAAAAAAAAAAAAAAAAAAAAAGAATATGAACTGAGGGGCTAGACAGATGACGTAGCAGTTAAGGGCACTGGCTGGTCTTGCAGACCCGGGTTTGAATCCCAGCATCCATATGGCAGCTAACAACCATCTGTAACTCCAGTTACAGAGGATCTTGTGTCCTCTTCTGTCCTCCTTTGGTCACTACACAAATGGGTACATTTACATATATGCTGCATGACACTCATACATAAAATAAAAAATTTTTAAATTGTAAACAATAAAGAATATCAACTGAGACACTATATGACTTTAACTTCAGAAACTGAGTCAATGTTCACTTCACTGTACAGCAGAAAAGCTGCTGAATCCCACTCACATTCTTCTCAGGTCACGCTTGGTCTCCACTGTGATAGTCAGGAGAAGTTAGGTAGAAAAGTGGAGACAACTGAGGGACATTTGAGATGAGCCAGAAATACATGGAGTATGAATAGTAAGAGATTTTCCATAGATGCTAAGCCCTGAATGTCTTCTGTTTCTAACCAAAGGCAGAGGAGCTTGAGAGACTCCAACAGAAGATATTTGAAGAAATCAATCAGAATTTTGTGGAAGACATGCTTGCATTGATGATGGTCATCTTTATGATTTCCAGGGGCCATGTTCATTGTGGCAAATGATAGCAACATAAAATAATGGCTGTCCTTTAAAGGAAATATGAAACTGGTTTCTTCTGAGCCAAATATGAATGGCCATGGCCCAGCCAAGTGGGTTCAAATAACCTGGATGGCCTGTCCTATTATGGAAAGGGGTCTGTGGGACAAAGAAAAAGAAAGATCATAGACTCGAATCTTTACAAATCCTCTGGCAGGGGCATGACAGTTGTGCACAGAACTGTAGAAGGCTCTTACTTTGGTTTCAGAAGGTATGAAATTCTTAGCTTTAGTTTATCTCTATCCAAGGTTAGAGATCCACTAACCTGGCAGGACATTTCAAGAGGTTTAGTTAAGGGCTACAAGGATGTTATGTCATGTACAAAGGATGGGTCAAAATGGGCATTAAAGTGCCAGAGATAACTTTGGTTATCAACTTGCAGCACTTTATCTCTCACCAGCCACCGTGCTCTTAGCTAAGGTCAAACGCTCTGCAAGACCTCTAAGATGGATGTGGGTTCTTTCAGGAACCCCAGCTCCAAGGATGTATTGTAAAACTTGTAGACAGTATGCGAGCTTTTGTGTGTTGGGGCAAATAGCTGAAAGGATTTACGAGGAGGAACGATTTATTGGGATGGCAGTTTCAGAGTTGTCTAAGGTTGGCTGGCTCCGTTGTTTCTGAGCCTATGGTAAAGCAGATCATCATGGATAGAGCAAGCAATGAAGCCCAGACAATAATGTCACTTCATTCCAGAGAGAGATAGAGAGGAGCCTAGGACAAGATGGCACAGATGTGCCCCAGCTCCATTCCTATGCCCTCTAGTACCAACATCAAATCCATCAGTGGATTAGTCTATTTTAGTAAGTTAGAGTCACTTTTCAGTGATTGAGTCTACCAGCTGAGCTACAAGCTTTCAACTTCTGAGCATATTAGTGGGACACTTTATATACAAATGTAATATATAGAGAGTTGAAGATGCTTCTTCCCATTTGCAGACCACATCTTCTTCTTTTTTTTTTTTTAATTAGTTTTTATTGATGCTTTGTGCATTTCATACATTTTTTCCAATTCAGTTCAGGCTTATTTCCCTTTCCCTCCCCCCCCACCCCCACCCCATCCCAGATCATGCATTCTGCCATAAATGTCCTGCATCTTTCTCTCAGTTTTTTTTTTTTTCATTTTTAGCTATAAGTGATAATCCATGAGTACAAGCATCCTTCATGCAAAACCTATCTGCAGGCTGTTGTGCCCAAACACCTACAGCCCCACCATCCAGTGGGGGGTGACAGGTTGTTTGTTCAATCAAGTTGATCAAATGAGTGTCCAGACTACATTGCTGTAGTTTCACCATTCACCCCAATCGCAGCCCTTACATTCTACCACGCCCCCTCTTCCGCAGGTTGTTCCCTAGGCTTAGAAAAGGGGCACAGGTGGATGAGAGGTAAAACAGTCCACTCTCTCTGGAGCTGTTGACTTGGACTCTGGTCAATTCTGGCTGTTTCCTTTCATGGGCTGACAGTTTGTCCAGGAATAACCTTTTGATCCTACTAATGAAGAACAAGCAATTAGATATATAGGTATTTAAGCAGCACTAATAGTTATGGTAGGTTACTTTAGCATAGACACATGTTTGGATATGTTAATCCATGAATTACAATATTCCCCCCTGTTAAATATGACAGGGTCTTACTGTGGCTTATAACATCTCCTAACCTGTAGAGGATGTAAGCTTGGGTTATTTCTCCAAGGGGAGAGCCAATAGCCAATTAGATTTGGGATATACAGGCACATGGCTGCCTCTGCTGCACAGTATTTCCAGGCAGGTGAGGTGTAGCTGGTGCTGACGGTGGAGTCTTGCTTGACTCAGGGAGACCCATATTTGCTTTATTGGTTTAGTGGCCTTTGGTAACACTCTCTGGCATTCCAGAGGCCATCTGTACACTTGCATGTGTGGTCTCAATACATCCCTCCCATGTTAACGTCAGGTCTTCGGCAGCAGGGTCTTATTGCCTCTCCTCCTGTAGGTATCCCAACCTAGAGGCAAGGAGCCCTTACCTTTTACTGCATCAGAAAATGGACTGAAATGGTGAATTGGAAAGGGGGGATGAGTGGGAGAGGGACACGGGTGTATATTCGATTAAGGCATATTTAATTGACGTGAGCTCAGCAAGTACCCAGTTTCACCTAGACACTGTCTACAGGACACATGGTGTTTTAGGACTTAGTAAAAGTAAAAGTAAACATGTATATATTAAACAACATTGGTTTACAGAATCTGATAAAAATGGTAATGCATCTGAATTAAATGGAGATATAATTCGCTGTTGCCCACATTTGCTTTACATAAAATCTGTAGAGCAGGAACTTTGGGATTGACGCAGACCACATCTTCTAACAGAGCCTTTCTGACCTCTCCTGTGTGGAAATGCAAAGCCATACCAAGTATTCTCAGTTTGCAGGTCTCAATGCTGGAAAGGAGGTGCACTGGGGAGTGGGATCCCTTGTTCATTTCAATAAAAGAATTCACAGGCAGACACAGGAAGTAAAATATTTATTGAGAATAAAAAGTGCTTGAAAAATCTGAAGTCTATAACTTGGGGAGCAGCGTGAGCGGGGACACACTGGGGTGTTTGGGGTGTTTTCTAATGAACTTGGAGATTTGGATGAGAAGGGTTTAGTGAAAATAATTTACATACTTCCACATTTCATGAGAATTAAGTTTTCTAACAATATATAGTCGGGATTTGGGTACGTGCATGTCATTAAACAACATAGCATGCACAATGGGTCCAAGTCATCCCTTGCGTTTGTCCTTACCCGTGAACAGCCACCAGCGGCAGGCTATATTGCAGGTCGTTTGGTGGAGAAGTTAGGAACTGTGCATTATGGGGGAATTTGTACTTGGCAATGAGCACTTTCCTTTCTCATTGCATGGGAGGGGCAGGAGATTTGTCTTAAACTATTTGATGGAAGGAGTGGTTAACAAAAGCCATCTAGCCACCCCTCTACCCACCCTTCATAACTCCCTGAATAGCAATCTTTTGCAAATAATATGTTCTGGAGTGAGAACTGAGTCTACACAGCATTTTCTCATATGTGCTGTCTGTATTGAAAATCGCGACGGCATGCATGCTCTGTGTTTGATTAATCTGTATTTAAGAAAGAATATTGTCCAGCATGACATTGGGATGGAAAAGAAATATACCAAGAAAATGTTGCCAAAGTGATTGGCCTGGCTGCAATGCTTGTCCACAGTGATTGGCCTTATGACCTGGCTGCAATGCTTGTCCACAGTGATTGGCCTTATGGCTTGGCTGCAATGCTTGTCCACAGTGATTGGCCATAAGGACTGGCTGCAATGCTTGTCCACAGTGATTGGCCTTATGGCCTGGCTGCAATGCTTGTCCACAGTGATTGGCCATAAGAACTGGCTGTAATGCTTGTCCACAGTGGTTGGCCGTATGACCTGGCTGCAATGCTTGTCCACAGTGATTGGCCTTATGTCCTGGCTGCAATGCTTGTCCACAGTGATTGGCCATAAGGACTGGCAGCAATGCTTGCCCACAGTGATTGGCCTTATGGCCAGGCTGCAATGCTTGTCCACAGTGATTGGCCATAAGGACTGGCTGCAATGCTTGTCCACAGTGATTGGCCATAATGACTGGCAGCAAACCTTGTCTACACAAAAAAGAAACACTGCGACTGAGAGAAACGGGAAAGTGAACTTCCTTGGAGTTCAGAACAAAACTGGGGAGAAAGAAATCCAGTCTGCTTCTACCTTGCCCACAGCAGTGTCACACCCTACCCCAAAAGCAATAAAAGTCAGGAACTTGCATGTGTAGGTGAGCTTTCTCCTGACCAGGGCTTCTGTGTGGACTTTTCTTAGACTAATCCTAGCCACCCTTGGCTGCTGATCCTCATTGTCAAATAGAACTGATTTACCTTCATGGAGAAAATTGCAAGGCATACTTGGGCCATGCCTGTGTCTGTGAGGATATTTGCCTGACATGAGCAGCACATCATATGTTCTGGGACCAAGATGGAATAAAACAGGAATAAAGTTCAGGGGACCTTGTGTGCACTTCTCTCTGCTTTCCATGGTAATTTGGTCCAAGCTACTTGGCCATACCCTTACCTTCTTCTCCAACTTGTTGGATTGAACCCCATGAACAAGATAAATCTCTCCTTCAAGATGTCTAGGTCTGGTGAATTGGTCTCAGTGGCAGAAAAGTAACTCATACAGCACCTTGCTACAAAAGCAGAAGTGATGATTTTATGGACAGACATAATTGTTATCACCACTCACACTGTTTGTGATTGGAATCAAAGACGCTGAAATTGGATTAATCTGTTCAATTTCTTATTTTCAAAGAACTCTCATTTAGCATAGGAATGATTTCATTAAGATTTATACTTGGAGTGAATTTTATATTAATGAAGGAATATTCATCAAAGCAATGAGCTATATTCTCGAATGGATACCTTGTAAAAATTATTTTAATAATAAAATTTAAGTGAGCAGGAAAATAAATACTTGATTTCCTATCATGCATGTATAAAAGGTTAAGAATGCCATGAGAGGGCTGGAAACAACAGCTCAGCCCATGAGGGGGCTTCCCATCAAGCCAGACAACCTGAGTTTGAGCCACAGAACCTCCATGGTAGAAGAAGAGAAAAGACTCCTGTAAGTGGTCCTCTCACCACATGCAGAATAAATAAATACAAAACCCATTAAAAAAACTAAAAAACTTCATAAAGAATATTATGGGAATTTTTTTCTAATGAACCAATAATCTTTCTTTTTTTTTTAAAGCCAATGTTTTATTGAAGCTCTGTGCATTTCATACAAAATTACATTACAAATCAAATCCAGACCCATGCCCCCCTCCCTGCTCCCCAACCCCAACAGAGCTCCTGCATTCTGCCAAACAGGTTTTTTATCTTTTTCTCAGTCTCTATCAAAATTCTTGATGCAGTTGTTTACTGTTTCCAGCAGGAGTTTACCATTTCAGTCAGTTCTTTGATGCAGTCTTTTCTGTTGTTGTTGATGTTGTTGTTCCTTCCAATCTGCATCACTCCAAAATATGTACATATGCATGCCACATATATCATAGGTTTTAGCATCTTCAGCTTATGATTTTTTTTATTAGGCTGAAAGATGTCATGTTTGAAGTCTCCTCCTTGGCAAGCCCAAACCACCATCAGTCCTGCCCTTGTGCTCCCCACTGGGGTTTCCTGATAATCTTATTATCTAATAATGAAATGAGGGTTTGGGGTTGGAGAGATTCCTATGGGTTCAGGGCTCAGGAGCTGTGTCAAGCAGCTCACAACTGCTCACAACTCTAGTTTCAGGGCCTCTTGCAGCCTCTTCTGGTCTCTTGTCCCTAGACATGCCCACAGTACATATACAGGAAAACTCATATGCATAAAATAAAAATAAATAAATCTTAAAAAATAAGAAATAAAACAAATTTAAAAATCAATGAAAATTAGAATTTTCACTCTAAACTATGCAAAGATTTTCAGAAGGTTCTTTAAAGACAAAATTTAATTGAGCAGCCAAGATATTAAGAAAATATTGGCTGCCCTCAGGGCTTGAACTGAAGAAGTATCTTACCCACAAGTAACAAATTGGCAGTGGAATTGGTGGCCTCCTTCCCTGCCGAACACTGCCTGGTATCAAGTGCACATACAGAGTACTAAAGGCATGGAACTGGGCCTTCCATGGAGTTGAAATTAGTAAAGAGCCCACTACTTCATGGACACACCCCTTTATTAAGCATACACACAAAAATAAAATCCATCTAAACACCAACATAACTTTCTTGTGGAATTCAGTGGAATTGAAAACAAAAGCTTTTTACAACTTTTCATAAAGGAGAATATTTTCGATTTTTGGAAAATGATGTATTTTGTTAGTAAATATGCATGGAATTATCAGAATGAAACAATAGAATGAGATCTTGAAAAGTCAATAGTATAAAACATTAAAACATTTTCTTATGTTTTAAATAAAAATAAACCTTTAACAAAATAATGGAGGTCAACATACACAGCCTTAATACAAGGTTCTTAAAATCAGAGCGAAAAGCAAAATAATTTACCTAATAGAAAAATGGCCAAAGGAATTGAACAATAATTTTGTTAAAAAAAATAAAATCACATTATTCAAGGTGGGGCATTGTTAATAAATCTCATTAGGGAATGAGATACAAGAAAACCAAAATAAAAAGTCCTGAGGAGATGACAGGTTACACCTCCTAAATTTACCAAAGAATAAATACATGTTAACCAAATGCCCATGCCAAGGTTTGGCAGGGACGTAGAAAAATGGAATCCCTCAACACTAATGATAAGAGCTGAAATCAACGCTATTTGGAGAGGAAGATAACATTCCCTACAGAGTTTTACCATGTGGAAACATGTTGACTAGAAAGTCTGCTTTTAGATAAGCTTGATGTACCAGGAGAGATGCCATGGTCCATGCATGTGTTTATGATCATTACCTTGCACATTTCTCGATATGAAATGAAGCAGAAATCTGTGGAGCAGACAAATAAGGAGATACTCTAGAGCCATCAATGAGATTAGTCTTTACGCATCAACATGAGTTAATCTCACAAACAAAACAGAAAGAAAAAAGGAAGCTATGGAATAATTTCAGACAATATGCAAATAAACTCAAGACAGTCTAAACCTAAACAACATGCAGGAAAAGCACTTACATTGAAACTGGAGGTTAAGCTTTCCTGTCTGGGAAAACGAGAGGACAGGAGAGGGACAATGAAAAGGAACAGAGGGAGCAAACATGATCAAAGTACACCATATGCATATATGGAAATGTCATACCAAAGTCCCTGTTTTTTTTTAAGTTAATGAATGCTTATAAAACAAAAGGAATGCAGATTTTGGAGTGATGCAAATTGGAAGGAACAACAGCAACAACAACAACAACAAAGACTGGGTCAAAGAAATGATTGAAACCGTGAACTTCTGCTCAAAACAGTAAACTTCTGCATCAAAAATTTTAAGAGACCGAGAAAAAGATTAAAAACGTGTTTGGCAGAATGCATGAGCTCTGGTGGGGTGGGGGGGGCACGGAAGGGGGAGTGGGTCTGGATTCAATTGGGAAATTTTGTATGAAATGCACAAAGCTTCAATAAAAATTGGCTTAAAAAATAAAACAAAGGAATTAGATGTTGGTTTATTCTTATATGTTACTGACACTTTAATATGTGGAAAGACTAGCTTGTGTTTTTCTTTTTCTTTTTTTTTTTTTAATAAAATACTCTTATTGATGTTTTGTGTATTCCATACATCATTTTTCAGTCCAATTTACACACATTCCCCTTTCCCTGCCCCTACCCCACCCCAGTTCATGCATTCTGCCATACATGTCTTACATATTTTTCCCAGTTTTTTTAGAAATTTTTCTGTGCAGAGGTCTATTGTCTTGGGTAGAATTTAACTGTATTAGTCAGTTCTTTGATCCAGTCCTTATGTTGTTGCTGTTCCCTCCCCTTTGTATTGCTTCCAAAATATGCCTATATAAATGTCACATATGTACCAAAATTATGACCTCTGAAAATAAACTGAAGGTTAATTTCAAAATATGTTTAGAAATTCACATTTTCCCTTTAATTTTATATTACTCTAAAATATGAATGCATACCTTCCACCCATATATGGTAATTGCAATGTCTGAAAATGAGTGGTAAGTTAATTCTAGAGCCCGTTAAGAGATTCACATTATAACAGCACAGTTGCTTTCAGATAAGAAGAAATATAACAATAATATTGCTCATCTTGCCTTTCAACTGGGGATTTGGTGTTAACATCCACAAATGAGAGAATCTATTTGTCTTTGTTTTTCTGGGACTGTGTTACTTCACTTAGCATAATGGCTTGAGTTCCATCCATTTACCTGCACAGTTCATGATGTCATCTTTCTTTACCACTGTGTAACTCCATTATGTAGATGTACCTCATTTTTGTCATCCACTCATCAGTTGAGGGCCATTTGGGTTGGTTCCAGCTCTTCACTATTGTGAAGAGAACTGCAATAAATGTAGATGTGCATGTATCTTTGCAGTAGGATGAGTCTTGTGGGTATACCCAGAAGTGATATGACTGGGTTAGGTGGTAAACTCATTTTGAGTCTCTTAAGGGCTCTCCACACTGCTTTCTATACTGGTTATATGTGTTTACATTCCCACCAGCAGTAGATGAATTTTCCCCTTTCTCCACAACCTCTCCAGTGTTTTTGTTTTCTTGATCTTAGCCAGTCTTATTGGAGTGAGGTGATACCTTAGAGTTATCTTAATTTGCATTTCCTTAATTATTAATGATGTTGAACATTTTTAAGATGTTTCTCAGCCATCTTTATTTCCTCACTGGTGAAGTCTCTGTTCAGCTCTTTACTCCATCTTTTGAGTAGATCATTTGTTTTCTTACTTATTTGTCTTTTGAGTAGTTTATATTAATGCTCTGTCAGATGTATCACTGGTGAAGGTTTCCTCCCACTCTGTGGATTTTCTCTTCACTTCCTTAATTATTTCTTTCACCGTACAGAAGCTTTTGAATTTGTTGAGGTCCCACTCGTCAACTGTTGACCTTATTTCCTGTGCATCTGCTGTTTGATTTAGAAAGTCTTTTCCTATGCCTATGTCTTCTAGGTTGCTGCCAACTTTTTCTTCTATCATCTTCAGGGTTTGGGTTTCACATTGAGATCTTTGGTCCACTTGCAGTTGTTTTTTGTACAGGGTGAGAGGTAATGGTGTAATTTTGTTCCTCTACAAATGGTGATCCAGTTTTGCCAGTACCATTTGCTGAAGATGCTATCCTCCATTGAGCAAGATTTTGGGCATGGTATCTCCCAAAATCTACCCACTGGAAAAAATCATAAATAAATATATTTTAAAGAAAATTCTTGCTTATATTTCTTACTACACACTCCCACATTACATCACAAAACAGGACATTTTAGGAAAATTAATCTCTGTTTTAGTTTCTTCATCTATTAAATGGAACTGATGTTATAATATATATCATGGATTGAGAAGGACTAACTAGTAAAACTTACAGAAAATAGTGTATATCTTGTATGTATATATTGCCAGTCTATTGTCAATAAATCCAGCTTTTAAAATGAAGACAGAGATGAAAATGATAATACATGCATTTGGATAGTTGGAAAATATTTCCTTCATACTTTCTTCCACTTAACCATATTTAAAATGCATGCTTAGTCTAACTACAATCATCTGTAAACTCTACAGCTCTGTGAGGCACACTGGGGCTAGATGAGCCTTTCTCATGTGTTTGTCATCTTACTAACTCCAGACCTGCCTAGAGTAGACCTCACCCAAAGGGCAGGAGAGCTTCTAATTGGGTAAGTGTTCCTCTGGGGCCTGCATGTTCCAGGATACCTTCCAATGATGAGGGAAAAGAGCTGAAGGGACATGTCAACCATCAAGATATTCAAATTGATCTGGTGGACAAAGGATTTCAGGTAGGCTGGTGTAGATGGGCGCACTGAGGTCTAAGGCAGGACCATCAGTGATGTTCATGTGTTCCACTGTGCCAAGACTGGAACAGTAGTGTTTGCTGCATTAACATAAAGGCTTGAATCAGCAAAAAGTCATCAAGGAAAACCAGTTCTTTTTTATTGATTTTTAAGTGTTTGATACATAATTTTTCAGTTAGTCTTAATAGCCATCACACCCATATCACCCTTGGCACCCTCCCTTAGCCTCCTCCCCCAGAGTTCACATCTTCTGTCATTTGTGCTACAATTACTCTCCCTGCTCACTACTCAATGCCAGGTCCTCCCCTGAGCTCTAGTCAGCCTATCTGGAATTTCTTTTCTAAAGAAGTCCAGGTCTTCCTCATCCCACCACCTCTGCTGCCAATATTTCCTCAGCCAAGGTTGAGCTCTGCTGCCTATTTCTGCAGTTCTGTGCTGGGTTTTTGTCCAGCTGAGCTTGCATGGGTCTTCAGCATACTGATACCAATGCTGTAAATTCATATGAACTAGGTCCCAGGATCTTGTAGGATTCATTTCTGTTTGGTCTTGCATCACCTCCCTGGGTCTTACAATCTTTCCACCCCCTCTTCTGCAATGCCCCCTGAGCCCAGGGTGGGTGAAGCTGAATATAGGCAGCCTGTCTGTGGAACCACACTCTGTAGACTCCTAATCTTCATGGTGTGGGTATTCAGGCCCTTTTGTGTTTCCTGTCTCCTGTTGCATGGAGGAGCTTCCTTAATGAGAGTTAAGAGGTTAGTTAATGGCTTCCTTGGGCCTTGTTCTATGATGCTTGGGTCCTGTGTGGAGAGGTTGTATTGTAGATGTGTTACCTACACATGAACCATTCACAGACCATGTTTGTGTGTGTCCTGTTGTGGGACTCTTCACTATTCTCATCTGATGCAAAAGGATAGTTGTCTGTAAATATAAGCATATTTCTTTTGGAGTTAATAAAATGTTACCTTAGCCTAAGCTGTACTGGCTGTCATAGTTTGTATTGAAGAGTCAGCTGTAATTCTGATGGGTTTCCTTTTATATGTGACTGGTTTTTCTTTTGCAGCTTTCAGTATTCTCTCTTTGTTTTGAACATCTAGTGTTTGTACTATGATATGATGTGGGTTATTTCTTTTCTGCTTCTGTATATTTGGTATTCTATGTGCTTCTTGTATATGTGCTTCTTGTATGGGTATGTCTTTCCTTAATTTGGGGAAATTTTCTTCTACAGTCCTATTGAAGATCTTGTCAATACTATTATCTTGAGATCTTTTCAAGGTGTCCACACTTCCTGAATATTCCATTCCTGTTTTTAAATTTTTTTCATAATGTTTACTTGAGCAGTCCAATTCTTCCACTTTATCTTGCAGTCTTTTTTTTTTATAGAGGGAAAACAGTTTTAATCTCCTTAGAGAGCAATATCTCCAGTAATTTGACAATTCCAAATGAGAATCACCTCTTAGATGTCTCACCACCCCTCACGATGAAAACCAAATTTCCAAAACATGAACCCTTAGAGGCAAAATACATCTAAACATAGATGATAAAATGTTTAATTTCTCACATCAAAATAAAATTCTGGCCTGTGCACAGTAACACATATTTGGTGGTTTACAAGGTAAAAGACAAATATGTGAAAACAACATATAGGCTCACTATGGAAAAGAGGTCAAGATAGAACAAATAATAAAGAAAAGGCTGTGCTCCATAAATAGACATGGTAAAGCAGGTCATTTGCTTTACATAATACCATCGTTTTTTTTTTTTTAATGCAGTCTTGATATTCTATTTTCTACTTCTTTCATTCTGCTACTAGGGATCTCTCTTATCCTTTCCAGATGGCTTATTGAGTGTTCCACTTCCTTTTTCATTTCAGCTTGAATTTTCTTCAGTATTTTATCTCTTTTGTGAAGTCAGTCAGAAGTTTGTCCCTACCTTCTTTTCTGTCTTCTAGCTCTTTGATTCTTTCTTTGTGTGTTCTTTAAATTCCTTGAATTCTTTTATATATATTTATTATTATTTTATGTATATGAATGTACTGTCTGCACGTAAGTAGGTGCACCCATGTTGTGCAATGCCGTGGAGGTCAGAAGAGGGTGTTGGATTCCCCTGGAACTGGAGTTAAAGACATTTCTTTGCTGCCATGTGGGTGCTGGGAAAGGAACCCTGGTCCTCTGCAAGAGGTTGGTGCTCTTAACCACTGAGTCATCTCTCCAGCCCCTAAATTCCTTGAATTCTTTGATTGTGTTTATGATAGTTCTTTTAAGTTCTGTGTCCTGGGTTACATGTAGGAGAGCCTCATTGTAGAACTCTTCTACAGGACTGGTAGTATCTAGCAGAAATGTATTATTTGTGTTTTTCATTTTTTTGTTTTTCATTGTGATTTTGGCATATGGATTTCTTTTGCTTTTTGTAATTCTGATATCAAACTCAAATTTTCTTTGTTGAATTGATAGTTGACTTTTCTTGTATTCTTCATGTCTTCCTTTTCTTCTTATTAGGTATAAAAGGCTGGTTGTTCTCACTTCTGATTTTGTACTGGAGAGATCAGCTACTTCTCACCCAGCTAGTCAGGAATTCCCCCAGAGGACTAATACTGGTGTCAATCCGGTAAGCTTGAACCCACTGGGCCTTGCACAACCTGGAGTCTGCTTACTGGCTCTCCAGGGCTGTTTGCAAAAGTCCCCAGTTCTTTAGCTTCCAGTCACCAGCACATTCTCGACAAGCCTACTATAGTGGTTTGATTGGGCCCAGGTGGTAGTGGATCCTGCAGCTATTTAGGAGGAATGGCCTTACTGCAGGAAGCAGGCCACTGGGAACAGGCCCACATTCCAGTTGGTCTTGTTCTCTCTGCTGCCTGTCTCAGCTTCCTGACCAGTTGGTCTCCTGCTATCCTTCTCCCACCATTAGCCATTGTGGATTCTCCCACAGAACAGTAAGCCCAAATAAACTCTTTCCTCAATAACTTGTCTTGATCTCTTTGCCTTTGATTACTGTGATAAAAAAACACTGACCAAGGATGCTTATACTCACGGATTATCACTTATAGCTAAAAAATGAAGAAAAAAAAACAAAACCTGAAAGATGCAGGACAGTTATGGTAGAATACATGATCTGGGATGGGGTGGGGGTGGGGGGGAAGGGAAAGGTAAATATGCCTGATCTGAATTGGAAAATGATGTACGAAATGCACAAACCATCAATAAAAATTAAATTAAAAAAAATTAATTGCCACTAATAAACAAATGCATGCAAAAAAACCCAAAAAACAAAAAAGGGCTCCTCCTGTTGGCCCAGCATGGCCATTCATTGAGCATGAGACTACACTGGATACCTATCTAATTTAGGAAGGGATGGGTGCTGGCCACAGCAGCTGCTGGGTGATTCAGCTGGGAGCCTTCCTGAGGCCCGAAGGGGGAGATGGCTTGATTAATTGGGAATTTGTATGAAATGCACAAAGCTTCAATAAAAATTGCTTAAAAAAAAAACAAAGGATATTAGATGGTGGTTTATTCTTATATGTTACTGACACTTTAATATGTGGAAAGCCTAGCTGTGTGTTTTTTCTTTTTTTTTTTTTTTAATAAAAATACTCTTATTTGTTTTTGTGTATTAACTCATTTTTCAGTCCAATTTACACACATTCCCCTTCCCCGCCCTACCCCACCCCAGTTCATGCATTCTGCCATACATGTCTTACAATTTTTTCCCAGTTTTTTTATGAATTTTTCTGTGCAGAGGTCTATTTCTTGGGTAGAAGTTTACTGTATTAGTCAGTTCTTTGATCCAGTCCTTATGTTTGTTGCTGTTCCCTCCCCTTTGTATTGCTTCCAAAATATGCCTATATAAATGTCACATATGTACCAAAATTATGACCTGCAAATAAACTGAAGGTTAATTCAAATATGTTTAGAAATTCACATTTTCCCTTTAATTTTTATATACTCTAAAATATGAATGCATACCTTCCACCCATATATGGTAATTGCAATGTCGAAAATGAGTGGTAAGTTAATCTAGAGCCCGTTAAGGATTCACATTATAACAGCACAGTTGCTTTCAGATAAGAAGAAATATAACATAATATTGCTCATCTTGGCCTTTCAACTGGGATTTGGTGTTAACATCCACAATGAAGAATCTATTTGTCTTTGTTGGCGTGGGACTGTGTCTTCACTAGCATAATGGCTTGAGTTCCATCCATTTACCTGCACAGTTATGATGTCATCTTTCTTACCACTGGTTTAACTCCATTATGTAGATGTACCCTCATTTTTGTCATCCACTCATCAGTTTGAGGGCCATTTGGGTTGGTTCCAGCTCTTCACTATTGTGAAGAGAACTGCAATAAATGTAGATGTGCATGTATCTTTGCAGTAAGGATGAGTCTTGGGGTATACCCAGAAGTGATATGACTGGGTTAGGTGGTAAACTCATTTTGAGTCTCTTAAGGCCTCCACACTGCTTTCTATACTGGTTTATGGTTTACATTCCCACCAGGCAGTGAGATGTTTCCCTTTCTCCACAACCTCTCCATTTTTTTGTTTTCTTGATCTTAGCCAGTCTATTGGAGTGAGGTGATACCTAGAGTTATCTTAATTTGCATTTCCTTAATTATTAATGATGTTGAAATTTTTAAGATGTTCTCAGCCATTTATTTCCTCACTGGTGAAGTCTCTGTTCAGCTCTTTACTCATCTTTTGAGTAGATCATTGTTTTCTTATTCTTATTTGTCTTTTTGAGTAGTATATTAAGGCTCTGTCAGATGTATCACTGGTGAAGGTTTCCTCCCACTCTGTGGATTTTCTCTTCACTTCCTTAATTATTCTTTCACGCGTACAGAAGCTTTTGAATTTGTTGAGGTCCCACTCGTCACTGTTTGACTTTTCCGTGTCATCTTTTGCTTGGATTTAGAAAGTCTTTTCCTATGCCTATGTCTTTAGGTGCTGCCAAACGTTTTCTTCTTCATCTTCAGGTTTTTGGGTTTCACATTGAGATCTTTGGTCCACTTCAAGTTGATTTTTTGTACAGGGTGAGAGGTATGGTTAATTTTGTTCCTCTACAAATGGTGATCCAGTTTTGCAGTACCATTTGCTGAAGATGCTATCCTCCATTGAGCAAGATTTTGGGCATGGTATCTCCCAAAATCTACCCACTGGAAAAAATCATAAATAAATATATTTTAAAGAAAATTCTTGCTTATATTCTTACTACACACTCCCACATTACATCACAAAACAGGACTTTTAGGAAAATTAATCTCGTTTTATTTTCTTCATCTATTAAATGGAACTGATGTTATAATATATATCATGGATTGAGAAGGACTAACTAGTAAAACTTACAGAAAATAGTGTATATCTTGTATGTATATATTGCCAGTCTATTGTCAATAAATCCAGCTTTTAAAATGAAGACAGAGATGAAAATGATAATACATGCATTTGGATAGTTGGAAAATATTTCCTTCATACTTTCTTCCACTTAACCATATTTAAAATGCATGCTTAGTCTAACTACAATCATCTGTAAACTCTACAGCTCTGTGAGGCACACTGGGGCTAGATGAGCCTTTCTCATGTGTTTGTCATCTTACTAACTCCAGACCTGCCTAGAGTAGACCTCACCCAAAGGGCAGGAGAGCTTCTAATTGGGTAAGTGTTCCTCTGGGGCCTGCATGTTCCAGGATACCTTCCAATGATGAGGGAAAAGAGCTGAAGGGACATGTCAACCATCAAGATATTCAAATTGATCTGGTGGACAAAGGATTTCAGGTAGGCTGGTGTAGATGGGCGCACTGAGGTCTAAGGCAGGACCATCAGTGATGTTCATGTGTTCCACTGTGCCAAGACTGGAACAGTAGTGTTTGCTGCATTAACATAAAGGCTTGAATCAGCAAAAAGTCATCAAGGAAAACCAGTTCTTTTTTATTGATTTTAAGTGTTTGATACATAATTTTTCAGTTAGTCTTAATAGCCACACACCCATATCACCCTTGGCACCCTCCCAGCCTCCCCCCCAGAGTTCACATCTTCTGTCATTTGTGCTAAATTACTCTCCCTGCCCACTCCATGCAGTCCTCCCCTAGCTCTAGTCAGCCTATCTGTGAATTTCTTTCTAAAGAAGTCCAGGTCTTCCTCACCACCACCTCGCTGCAATATTTCCTCAGCCAAGGTTGAGCTCTGCTGCCTATTTCTGCCTTCTGTGCTGGGTTTTTGTCCAGCTGAGCTGCATGGGTCTTCAGCATACTGAACCAATGCTGTAAATTCATATGAAAGGTCCCAGTTGCTAGGGATTCATTTTTTGTTTCATATGGTCTGCACATCCCTGGCTCTTACATTCTTTACCCCTCTTCTGAATGCTGAGCCCGGTGGTGAAGCTGTAATATAGGAGTGTCTGGGACCACATACTCTAGACTCCTAATCTTCATGGTGTGGATTCAGGCCCTTTTGTGTTTCCTGTCTCCTGTTGCATGGAGGAGCTTCCTTAATGAGAGTTAAGAGGTTAGTTAATGGCTTCTTGGGCCTTGTTCTATGATGCTTGGTCCTGGTGAGAGGTTGTATTGTAGATGGTTTACCTACACTGAACCATTCACAGACCATGTTTGTGTGTGTCCTGTTGTGGGACTCTTCACTATTCTCATCTGATGCAAAAGGGATATTGTCTGTAAATATAAGATATTTTCTTTGGAGTTAATAAAATGTTACCTTAGCCTAAGCTGTACTGGCTGTCATAGTTTGTATTGAAGAGTCAGCTGTTTCTGAGGGTTTCCTTTTATATGTGACTGTTTTTCTTTTGCAGCTTTCAGTATTTCTCTCTTTGTTTTGAACATCTAGTGTTGTACTATGATATGATGTGGGTTATTTCTTTTCTGCTTCTGTATATTTGGTATTCTATGTGTTCTCGTATTGTGCTTCTTGATGGGTATGTCTTTCTTAATTTGGGGAAATTTTCTCTACAGCCTATTGAAGATCTGTCATACTATTATCTTGAGATCTTTCAAGGTGTCCCACATTCCTGAATATTCCATTCCTGTTTTTAAATTTTTTCATATATGTTTACTTGAGCAGAAAAAAGTCCAATTCATTCCACTGTTACTTGCGTTATTTTTTTTTATAGAGACAATCACAGTTTTAAGTAGACATCCTTAGAGAGCAATATCTCCAGTAATTTGACAATTCCAAATGAGAATCACCTCTTAGATGTCTCACCACCCCTCACGATGAAAACCAAATTTCCAAAACATGAACCCTTAGAGGCAAAATACATCTAAACATAGATGATAAAATGTTTAATTTCTCACATCAAAATAAAATTCTGGCCTGTGCACAGTAACACATATTTGGTGGTTTACAAGGTAAAAGACAAATATGTGAAAACAACATATAGGCTCACTATGGAAAAGAGGTCAAGATAGAACAAATAATAAAGAAAAGGCTGTGCTCCATAAATAGACATGGTAAAGCAGGTCATTTGCTTTACCTAATACATCGTTTTTTTTTTTTTTTAATCAGTCTTGATATTCTATTTTCACTTCTTTCATTCTGCTACTAGGGATCTCTCTTATCCTTTCCAGATGGCTTATTGAGTTTTCCACTTCCTTTTTCATTTCAGCTTGAATTTTCTTCAGTATTTTATCTCTTTGTGAAGTCAGTCAGAAGTTTGTCCCTACCTTCTTTTCTGTCTTCTAGCTCTTTGATCTTTCTTGTGTGGTTTCTTTAAATTCTTGAATTCTTTTATATATATTTATTATTATTTTATGTATATGAATGTACTGTCTGCACGTAAGTAGTGCACCCAGTTGTGTGCAATGCCGTGGAGGTCAGAGGGGTGTTGGATTCCCCTGGAACTGGAGTTAAAGACATTTCTTTGCTGCCATGTGGGTGCTGGGAAGAAGGAACCCTGGTCCTCTGCAAGAGGTTGGTGCTCTTAACCACTGAGTCATCTCTCCAGCCCCTAAATTCCTTGAATTCTTTGATTGTGTTTATGATAGTTCTTTTAAGTTCTGTGTCCTGTTACATGCTAGGAGAGCCTCATTATAAGATTCTTCTACAGGACTGGTAGATCTAGCAGAATGTATTATTTGTGTTTTCATTTTTTTGTTTTTTCATGTGATTTTGGGCATATGGATTTCTTTTTGCTTTTTGTAATTCTGATATCAAACTCAAATTTTCTTTGTTGAATTGAATATGACTTTTCTGTATTCTCATGTCTTCCTTTTCTTTTTAGGTATAAAAGGCTGTTGTTCTCACTTTGATTTTGTACTGGAGAGATCAGCTACTTCTCACCCAGCTAGTCAGGAATTCCCCCAGAGGACTAATACTGGTGTCAATCCGGTAAGCTTGAACCCACTGGGCCTTGCACAACCTGGAGTCTGCTTACTGGCTCTCCAGGGCTGTTTGCAAAAGTCCCCAGTTCTTTAGCTTCCAGTCACCAGCACATTCTCGACAAGCCTACTATAGTGGTTTGATTGGGCCCAGGTGGTAGTGGATCCTGCAGCTATTTAGGAGGAATGGCCTTACTGCAGGAAGCAGGCCACTGGGAACAGGCCCACATTCCAGTTGGTCTTGTTCTCTCTGCTGCCTGTCTCAGCTTCCTGACCAGTTGGTCTCCTGCTATCCTTCTCCCACCATTAGCCATTGTGGATTCTCCCACAGAACAGTAAGCCCAAATAAACTCTTTCCTCAATAACTTGTCTTGATCTCTTTGCCTTTGATTACTGTGATAAAAAACACTGACCAAGGATGCTTATACCTCAGGATTATCACTATAGCTAAAAAATGAAAAAAAAAAACAAAACCTGAAAGATGCAGGACAGTTATGGCAGAATACATGATCTGGGATGGGGTGGGGGTGGGGGGGAAGGGAAAGGGAATATGCCTGATCTAAATTGGAAAATGATGATCGAAATGCACAAACCATCAATAAAAATTAATTAAAAAAAAAAAAACCGCTGACCAAAACCAATTTGGGAGGAAAGAGTTTATTTGGCTTACAGCACACAGTTCATCATCAAGGAAAGCCAAAGCAGGAACTCAGGACAGAGACTGAAGCACAGACCAGGGAGAAACTCCCTACTGGCTTGCACTCCTGACCCACGCTCAGCCTGCTGTTCTTTGTTTTTTNCTGCGGAAGAGGGGCTGGTAGAATGTAAAGGCTGCGATTGGGGTGAACGGTGAAACTACAGCGATGTAGTCTGGACATTCATTTGATCAACTTGATTGAAGCAAACAACCTGTCCCCCCCCGCTGGATTGTGGGACCAAGGCGCTTTGTGGGTTTGGGCACAACAGTCCTGATAGTTGGTTTCATGAAGGATGCTTTAGACTCAAGGATTATCACGTATGCTAAAAAATGAAAAAAAAAAACAAACCTGAAAGATGCAGGCATAGTTATGGTAGAATACTGATCTGGTGGTGGGGGGTGGGGGGTGGGGGGGAAGGAGAAAGGGAACTATGCCTGATTGAAATGAGAAAATTCGATTTTAAAAATGAAAGCACAACCATCATAAAAATTAATTAAAAAAAATTAATTCACACAATAAAGCAAATGGGATGCAAAAAACCAAAAAACAAAAGGGCTCTCTCCTGTTGGCCGCACATGGCATTCATTGAGCATGAGACTACACTGGATACCTATCTAATTTAGGAAGGGATGGGTGCTGGCCACAGCAGCTGCTGGGTGATTCAGCTGGGAGCCTTCCTGAGGCCCTCAGGCCAGCACAAGGTGTTCTTTTAGAACTATTTCCCACCTGTCATTTCTTCCTTGGAACTTCACAGGTCCCTAAGGGAAGAGCCCTCCACCAGACACAAGTGTTACAAACTATTCTCTGAAGAGCTATACAAAGGCCTAGAGTCTCCTTCCTTGCCTTTATCTGCCCTAGGAATAGCAAGAAGAATTAGAAGGACTAGGACACCTGTAGACTTTTTTTTTTGTGTCTTTTGAGACAGGTCCTTCCCTGTAGCCTCAGCTGTCGGGGAACTCGACCTGTATCCAGGGCTGGCCTTTGAACTCACAAGATCCGCCTGCCCTGCCTCCCGAGCTGTGGATTAAAGGCATCGTGGCTACCACACCCGGCTCTTTAATAACAGCAGTGACTAAACTAAAGGCATCATAAAAGCCATTATTCACACACTAACGCACACAAAAGCATCACCAACTATATAGCTTAATGTGGAGAGACACCTGCCAATTCACATTTCATTTTTGTGTTTTTTGGCAGTTAAGTGTTTTTTTTTTTTTTTGTTTCGATCTGTTGTTTGTTTTTACTTTTGCAAAGTTTCTTGAAATATTTCAGGTCTGAAAATATTCAGTCTGAGCCGAGCAGCCATATCTATCTCTGAGGAAATATTCAGTCTGAGTCCGAGCAGCCATACCATCTCTGTGTGAATATTCAGTCTGAGCCAGAGAGAGCCATATCATCTCTGTAACGCTGAGAATATTCAGTCTGAGCCAAGCAGCCATATCATCTCTGTGTGAATATTTACTGAATTTCCACCAGTGATGTCTGCTCTCCCTGCTCCTGGAATTAGGATGTTGAGAATTAACTCAAGTGAAGTTCTCCATGAGCCATGAAAGCAACTCCCTTAGGGACACACCTGAGCCCTAGGACTCAGGAGAAATAGGACGCTTGGATGGTTTTTGTTTTTTTTTTTTTTTTTTTTTTTTGAGGACAGGGTCTCCTTTTAGTACAGCTGGAACTTACTATGTAGACAGGATGGCCTTGAAGTGCACAGAGACTGACTGCCTCTCTGCCTCAGTGTAGCTGGGATCAAAGCGGCCAAAACACACCATCAAGGGACTTTGAAGTTTTTTTTTTTTTTTAATTTTATTATTTTTTTTCTATTTTTTGTTATTAAATTTTCCATAATCATACATCATTTCTTAATGAATCTAGAATCACTTCCCTTTCCACCCCCACACCCCCAAGTCCCTGCACTTGCCATACATGTCTAGTATCTTTTCTGAGTCTTTCCAGAGTTTTTTTCATTCTTTTGTTGTTGTTTCTCTCCAACTTGTATTGCTCAGTATATATATATATATATATATTATATATATATATATATATATACTATATAGACACATATCACTTGAATTGAGGATTTTTTTTTTTTTTTTTTTTTTTTTGTTATTTTCTTTTTTTGAAGGTTCCTCCTTGGCAATCAAAACAACCATCAATCCTTCATTTTTGCTCCACATTGGGGTCTTTCCCTCCAATGGTCCCCAAATGAAGTCCGTAGCACATCGTTGTCTCGATCCCCCGCACTGGCCTCATGATAGCCCAGTAGTTCAACAATGGCATCTATATTCTGAAGGCTGAACATCCCCTTAGCTGTTAGCCACAAGCTGGGTATCTAGTAGTCCCCATTGGCATTGAAGATTTGGGGGATTCTTGGAGAGACATGATCTTCAGTCCATATTGGAAGGTAAAAAGCTGTGTCTCATGTTTTGAGAGTGCCAAAAGTGGTGGCAGCCACAAGTTGATGCACTGCCAGTAGAATTGAGAAGAGGCCAAACAACAGTACTCTCTTTTTTTCTTTTTGTCTTTTTACTAAGATCTCAAGTTTTATGTCTGCAGTAGTTTCTCTGGTCTTATCTTTTTTTTTTTTTAATTTTTATTTATTTATTTATTTTTATGTGTATGAATGTATTGTCTGCATGCAGGTCTGCGCACCCGTGTCGTGCGATGCCGCGGAGGTCAGAAGACGGTCTCGGATTCCCCTGGAACTGGAGTTCTCCTGGAACCGGAGTCACAGACGGTTCTCAGCCGCCATGTGGGTGCTGGGGATCGAACCCGGGTCCTCTGCAAGAGCGGTCGGCGCTCTTAACCGCTAGGCCATCCCTCCAGCCCCCAGCCTGCTTTCTTATAGAACATAAGACCACCTGACCAAGCGTGGCACCACCCACAGTGGGACTGAGCCCTCCTAAATCACTCAACAATCAAGAAAATGCCCCACAGACATGGCTAGAGGCCAATCCAATGGAGAAAACTCCTCAATTGTGGTTCCCTCTAACCAGGTGTGTCCACCTGACAACTAAAGCTGTCCAGCACACTTGGTCATGGTATTTTATCATAGCAAAAGCAAAGTGACTAATATGTCAACCACCTACAGTTCTGTGCTGTTGGTCTATGCTTTTATGTTTCCTCAGATGAACTAGGAAATACAACTGAACAGAGGCAGGGTGATTAAGGGACTTGCTGGAAGTTATATAGCTTATTAGAACAGCTCTACAAGCTGTGTTCAGAAATTATAGATACTTCAGAGGCAGAAGAATATTAGCAAGATGACTTGAGGTTATTTAATTTTCAGTTTGTGTATCTTAAATTTTGGCCTTATAATCACTCTTTCCACAATTCCTATAGTGAGGAAATGAGGTGGTTTACATTGTTGTAATATATAAAAATGGGCCTTTGACATTAAACAGATAATGATGACAAGCAATTATGAAGTAGCTACTTTAACTCTGTATTTACTGTATTATTAGTATCAGTAGTGATATTATTATAGTCACAGGTTATCTTGGATGATGGAGCTAACTAAGCTAAGGAAGAAAACAAGGATGATTTAGAATAGAGTTTTATTACTTAATTAAGAAAAGATGTATCAGCAATTTTAATATAGGTGCAATGTAATAGGCTGGTGCAACTTAGCCTTTCTGGGTGCTTAACGACCATACCTAATGCCCATACCAATTTGGCGGAGGAACCTAAGGGATAACTTTGTTTCTTGCCCTCAGAGGTCAACTAAATCTTAGGGGATTATGCATAGGAGCATCTCTTGAAATGTTCTACAAATGTGGGTCACCAGTCTTCCTGTAAAGGGAGGTCTTGGAGATCCACGAATGGGACTTCAGCCAGTGTCCAGACTATAACGAGGAAAATCTGCTCATGCTTCAGAAAAGGAAGCTTGGTCTAGCAAGACCTGATTTTGTCCTCCACCAGTGGATGGAACTGGTAAATGAAAAGCTGAAAGGAGCAAGGTGCTCCCATCCCCCTGCCACCCCCTGCTGAGAGACCCTTGAGGACCTCAACTAACCTTGAGAAAGCAAAAACCTTGGTTAATTTGAGCTAACTGTGTAGCCTTAAGCATCCAGGAAAGTACAGGAAAGTACAACCAGAGAAATTGTACTGCAGACATAGAACTTGAGATCTTAGTAAAAAGACAAAAAGAAAAAAGAGAGAGTACTGTTGTTTGGCCTGTCTTCAATTCTTACTGGCAAGTACATCAACTATGTGGCTGCCACCACTTTTGGCACTGCTCAAAGACATGAGACACAGCTTTTTCAACTTCCAATATGGACTGAGGATTCATGTCTCTCCAAGAATCCTCCAAACCTTCAATGCCACATGGGGACTACTGAGATACCCAGCTTGTGGACTAAACAGCTAAGGGGATGTCAGCCTCATCAGAATATAGACTGCCATTGTTGGACTATCTGGGCTGTATCATGGAGGCCAGTGCTGGGGGACTGAGACAGGACACATGCTTACAGGACTTCATTTGGGGGACCATGGGAGGGAAAGACCCCAATGTGGAGCAAAAGTGAAGGATTGATAGTTGTTTGGCATTGCCAAGGAGGAACCTTTGAGCACTTCCTTAAGGAAAACATGACATCTTTTAGGAAAAAAAATCCTCCAATTCAAATTATATATATATATATAGTAGCAATACAAGTTGGAGAGAACAACAACAAAAGAATTGAAAATAAAAACTCTGGAAAGACTCAGAAAAAGATATAGAACATGTATGGCAGAGTGCAGGGACTCGGGTAGGGTGGGGGGCTTGGAAAGGGAAGTGATTCTAGATTCGATTGAGAAATGATGTATGACTTATGGAAAAAAATTTAATAACAATAAAAATTATATAAAAAAGAAAAGATGTATCCAGAATGGGGCTTGAAAAAAATATTCTTCTTCTCCCTTGAGGTAAAATGGTCCTACCAAAGAATGGGGATTAGGGCCAGTCCACAGACTAGTAGACGAGGCTAGAGCCATTCCAACCCCAGGTGAGGTTTGCTGTTTTAGATGGGTCATATGTGTGCTGCGTTTCATTTTTGTGTATCTAGTTTTAAGATAAATTTAAGATAAAATTTATTATTCCTTATTCCCAAGAGACAAGTTCAACTGAGATTTCAGTAAAAACAATGATCTTCAACAAAGTATAAACCATAATTTCTACACAGTTCTAGACATTATTTTAATGTTGCTTAATAGTGTGGCTTATTGTCACTGTTTAATATTATATGTTATTTATGGAAAGCAATGTACCACCTTTGACCAATCTTTTATTTTTTATCAATTTGAGGTTATTTTAAGTTTCTCATAAATATAGATTGTGAAGTGTGTCCTTATCAATGTGTTTTTGCATTTGTAGCTTGCAGTTTGCTTAGAACATATATCTATGTTTTGGGTCAAAAATCATGTTCATCTTAGCAGCCTAGGGTATCTGCTAGAAAAAGATGTTACTGAAAGGTCTAATTCAACGAGCATGTATTTGTAAATTGGCCATTTTCTCTCTTGTGCTGAACTTGATACTTGTGATTTTAAAATTCTCTGATTTTAGAAGCACCCTTTTCTTTTAATTTGCATTTTAAAATACAATAAGCATATTGAATAGGTCTGCCTATTACATCAATCCCCATAATATTTCTTTTTATTTGTTTTGTTTCTACTTGTTTATTTTGTGTTTTTTGAAATAAAGCTTTACTACATGGCCCAATCTGGCCTTATTTCCAATTTTAGCCTAAACTGGGTGTCCTTCTGCTTCAGCCTCCCAAACAGTGGAACTGAAGCATGCCTGTCTGTGCTTCAGAACAACTCCTAATCTCGCCTGGCCCATCCATGTGTTTTCTCCTGGTTTGTCTCCGACTAGAGCAATACAGGCTTTACCCAAAGTGTTTTCATCGTGCTAAGCTGACCACTTTGATATCTTAGGAGGAAGTTGTATTAGTCAGGGTTCTCTAAAGAAACAGAAGCAACAGGATGAACATATAGCAATATATAATTTATTGAGTTGCTCACGTGACAGAGTTCAAGGAGTCCAATAGTAGCTGCGCCACACTGGAGAGGCTGAGAATCCAAGGAACTGCTCAGTCCGCAAGGCTGGATGTTTCAGTAGTCCCAATCTGGTGCTGAAGGCCCGATGGATTCCAGAAGATCTGCCGGTCTCAGTACATGCTGGGATCCATAGGGTTGATCACAGCAGCAAGACAAACTCACCAGTGAGAGAGAGAGGCAAGCTGCAGGAAAAAAGGGACCAGATCCCTCTGGCATGGCCTTTAATACTGCCTGCTAGTGGAAGGTAACGCCCACATTTGGGGTGGGCCATCTGGGTTGAGGTAGTCCAATCCAAAGATCCTTTTTCTCTTATTTGTTCCTTAGTCCAGTCAAGTTGACACCCAGGATTAACCATCACAGAAGTTCTAGAAACTTCTAGAGGACCTACAAGCTCAGCCACTCAACCCATCTATCATGTTTGTTTGTTTGTTTGTTTGTTTGTTTGTTTGTATTTTTGAGACAGGGTCTCCCTGTAGCCCCAGCTGTCCTGGGGAACTCACTTTGTAGACCAAGCTGGCCTTGAACTCATAGAGATCCACCTTCCTCTGCCTCCCAAATGCTGGGATTAAAGGTGTGTGCCAGTTTAGGAATTTCATCCTTATCCATGATTGTAGGGGAGCAGGGTGGATAAATATCAAGGTGCCGATGGATGTCTAAAACTTTGAGAAGGAATCCTATATATAATGAGCCCTCTACATGTTTTTCTTTGCATGTTAGCACTCATGATAAAAATGTATATTAATCACCTTGTAAGTTCTTTTTGTTCATCTGAGTTGGCAGCATGACTATATTTACAATGTAGAGTAGTCCTTCAGTAAATAGCTAAATGTTCCAGGAGCAAAGACCCTGTGATGCTGAGAGGAATGGATAATCCAGATGGTTTCTGAGTGACTAATGGGTGAGTTCCATATGCAGTGTGGATACAGTGCAAAGCGAGGTGATTCATACCCCAGAGAAAAGGGCAAGAGAGTTCCTCAGGCAGCTCACAACATGGATGGATCCTTTCCAGAGTATTCTGTGCAATATTTGTGGACTGCATTGATTTTACACAGCTAAAACCAGGAACAGGGAAGTCATGGATCAGGAGAGACTTCTGTGTAGCATCTTTGGTAACATCTGGACACACATCATTTGTTGCAGGAGATGGGGATTTACCTGACACATGAAGGAGACCATAATTATTTCATGACAAGTGTGTGTTTATTTTAATAAAATGGAAGTATTTGTCCAGTGAATCGTGGTGAACACTTTTGACAGCAGTTTGGGTAAAGATTATTTTAAAGTACATATGAAGCAAATAGTAAGATAATTGTTTTATGATTTCATCAAAAAATATCAAGGACTAAGATTTGTTAATTTGTGTATGTGTGTGTGTGTGTGTGTGTGTGTGTGTCTGTGTGTCTGTGTCTGTGTCTGTTATAGCTGCTCTCCATACAGGACTTCTCACCACCAAGGTACAGGGATACCCTTGGGCTCATTACACAGAAATATACTAAAAACTCGGGGCTGAATCTAACACCCTCTTTTGACCTCAGAGGCATTGCATGACATGGATGTACCAACCTCCATGCATACAGTACATTCATACACATAAGAAAATAATAAAAAAAAAACGGGTGTGGTGGTGCATGCCTTTAATCCTAGCACTGTGGAGGCAGAGGCAGGTGGATCTTTGTGAGTTCAAGGCCAGCCTGGTCTACAGAGCAAGTTCCAGGACAGCTGGGGCTACAGGGAGACCCTGTCTCAAAAAGACAAAAAAAAAAAAAAAAAAAAAAAAAAAAAAAAAAAAAAAAAAAAAAAAAAAAGAAAATAATAAAAAAAAATCTCTAGACATTTTACATAACTGTTTTAGCTGAGTGAATGTGTATATTGATATTTTGTATTTTATAAACTGAATATGTATTCTTTGTCTCATATTTATTATATTGCAATAGATAAATAAAGCAGTAGATAAGTGAAGTGCCTCACCTTACTCTAAACCCTGAAAGAACTGAAGACCCACTTCCTCCCTGTGAGCCTGAGAGCACCCTGCTTTTCTACAACTTCTTCCTTGTCTACCAATAAATCATAATTTGAGATTGTTTACAGAATAACAATTTTAAATAGTCAAATATGTGATTATTAATCATTTAGTATGTACAATTTCCCATAGACATGCCCAGACACCCATCTCCTAGATAATTCTAGATCCCACAAGTTGAGAATTAACACCTGCCAGCACATCTGTTCTAACTCTTCCATGGATTTAGGCCTTATAAAATTTCATTGCTATTTGGTTTTCAATTGCTTGCCTGTTACCTTCTCCTATACCGTGAGCTGGCATTTTCTGGGTTGTATTATCATTAAAATAGCTAGTCACATTGGGAAAAAAAGAACAACTATTGTTAACAGCTGCAGGGCTGAAGTGGAACTTGGACTTTAAAGTGGATGGTCCATTTCAAGCAGTCTCTGGGTATTTCCTGGTTTACCATTTACTGTACTGCTACATCATTAAACAAACATTTATTGAGCACTTAACTTGTTTCAGGCCATCTTACAAAACTACATAACAGAAATGCTGTTCTGATATTTAAGATTATTTTGAAAATACAAGAAATAATGTACAAAGTCCATGACATGTGGGGAGAATCACCTCTAACTAGGCACAGATATGATTACAGATGTGTGAGGGCAGGCAGACGTCTGGGACTCAATAGGGCAGGAACACCTGAAGAACATGCTGGAGTCAGGAAGATGTCAGAGCTCTAGAACTGCACTGACATTTCTTGCAACCTTGTGGCAGGGTATCTGCTCTAAATACAGCAAACGTTGCCACCATACAGGTCTCCTGGGCTCTGTGGACAGATAGAGAAGGCAAAGCTCTGCCTATAAGGCTTCCTTGTCTTAAACCCAGGGAAATCATATCTGGAACTTAAGAATTATTTTTCAAAAGGCTTCTCTAAAACATGAGAATTTGTTTTACATCTAATTCATTATTTATTTTCTATTAATGAATTGTTTGATTATTTCCCTTGGTGAGCAGGATTTTCTAGCATTTGAAAATCTGAATAATGTAGAGATAACTAATTATGTATTTTTCAATCCAGCATGCATATTCCAGATGGAGAATGATTCTTACTGAGGGAAAATAAAAACTAAACATCTGAAATGCCATTGTCTAGAGAATATGATAGGAAAACTGCTCCGTCTTAGTCTGAAAATTAATGAAAATCTGGGGACAATTTTAAAAAGCAAAGCATGAGCTCAGTGCTAACTCACAGAACAAATGGGCTAGTTAGTCAGCAGCCCTTGTACTGCCCACATCGTGAGTTCAAAGTAAAGCTTTCATTTTCTCTGCCCGCATCTTCTTTCTCAACAAGATTCTTTTAGAGCTGGAAATTCAGACATCTATGAATCCATGAAATAAATTTCAATGAGACCAGAGAAATTCTGTTTCACTATAATAGTTTCTGTGATTTTTAAAAACCTATATTCCCAAGCTATGTCATCAAGTCAGCCAAGGAAGATGTTTAAATCAAAATAACCATACAAAAATTGATTTTTATCATATTAAACAAAAAGTAAAACTAAGGAGTTAAGGAAATAAGAAATAACAGAATTTCTTGCAACATTACATATTTTATGTCTATTTTTAAATATTTTATTCATTGTTTTTTATTTGTCTGCATATATGTAAGTGCCCTAGGTCCATGCAATACCTTGCAGTGGCCAGAAGAGGGTCTAAGATCCTCTGGATCTGGAGTTATGGACAGTTAGCTGCCAGGTGGATACTAGGAACTGCACCCGAGTTCTCTAGAAGAAAAGCCAGTGTTCTTAACTGCAGAGCCATCTCTCCAGGCCCTCTTTTTATGTTTATATGAATGATTCCATATTCTATAAGTTGACTACTTAAAGTATTTATGTATCAGTGACAGATAGCCAAATGGATTCCCACTATTATGGCTATGTTATTTGCTATTAGTCAGGATCTGTTCTGATAAGGCACAGTTGTAGATGGCCTAAGAGTAAGATATCTTGAATACCACTACTGAAGAACTTACATGACTCCCTTCATAAGGTCAATAATTAGAGACTGGTACTTTGTCTTTTAGATGACAACTAATACTAAAAAAAATGTTACTTTGCAATTGGCTGGCCTGGGCTTTAGTCCTATACCTCTACAAACCTACTGGAGAAATTATATTATGTTACTAGTATCTGACACTTATTGCTCATATTTGAAGTAAATGGTTGCATAGACTTTCTTATGTGAGCAGAACATAATTTGGGGTTCGGTATTTCATAATAAGGTTTACAGAAGGAATTCTTCTTCAGAGCATTGCATACAAATTAGGGAGAAATCTCACAGATGAGGGTTAGGAATAGCCAGTGCCAGGCTCTGTGTTTAAGTTAGAAGAGGAGGAAGAGAACCAGACATGGACAACTACTGGACAAACAATATGAGTAGATGCTGGTAAGCAAAAGACAGGTTTAATTTCTCTCAGTCCCAAAACATTGGGGATTCAAGTTAATTAAAACAAAGAGCAAGGGCCGGGCGTGGTGGCCACGCCTTTAATCCTAGCACTTGGAAGGCAGAGGCAGGCGGATCTTTGTGAGTTCAAGGCCAGCCTGGACTACAGAGTGAGTTCCAGGACAGCTGGGGCTACAGGGAGACCCTGTCTCGAAAAGACCAAAAAAAAAAAGCTGGGCTGGAGAGATGGCTCAGCAGTTAAGAGCACTAACTGCTCTTGCAGAGGACCCGGGTTCAATTCCCAGCACCCACATGGCAGATAACAACTGCCTGTAATTCCAGTTCCAGGGGATCTGATGTCTTCTGACTTCCACAGCCATTGCACAGCATGAGTGTATTTACTCACATGTAGGCAATATACAAATAAGAAAGACCTAAAGTAGGAACTGGGCATGGTGGTTTAATCCTAGCACTCGGGAGGTAGAGGCAGGTGGATCTCTGTGAGATAAAGGCCAGACTGGTCTATGTAGTGCATACCAGGCCAACTGGGTCTGCAAGAAAGCCTTGTCTAGAGAGAAACAAACAAAAAAACAAGGTGGACAGTGTTTTAAGAAGTGACATTTGGGGCTGGAGAGATGGCTCAGCGGTTAAGAGCACCGACTGCTCTTGCAGAGGACCCAGGTTCCATTTCCAGCACCCACATGGCAGCTAAGAACTGTCTTTAACTCCAGTTCCAGGGGAATCTGACACCCTCTTCTGACCTCCGCCTAGGCATTGCATGACACGGGTGCACCAACCTACATGCAGACAGTACACTCATACACATAAAAAATAAAAAAAATATATAAAAAGAAGTGACAGTTGCTGGGCATGGTGGTCTAAAGCCCTCTTAGGGGAACACTGGCGGGAGGACAGGGAGGCCTGGTTGGGGCTGCCCTAGGAAGGGCTTGGCAGTTTCTCTCTTAAAGCCTAAAGATAGGCAGCAGCAGGTAGCTGATCACAGAGGCTCACCCCTGAAGTTGCTTTTGCTTTTCTTATGCTTGACTTTGGAGAAACGGATGTCAAGGGGCTCCAGGCGGAAGGGCCCTGGGCTGAGGCATTTCAGGGGTCTGGGTGGGTGGCATGGCAGAGCTGGTGCTGAGGGACGAATCCAGGTGTGGTGGAGAGTTGTGATGCGCTGTGGAGAAGATGGGAGGAATGAGCCAGAAAGCAGGAAAGAAAACACCCACGTGCATGACAGAAGGTTTAGCCAACTCCCACCCTCCAGAGGTCCTGGCTTTGTATCTGGGACCCCTCCGAGGCTGCTCTAGCTGGGGTCTCAGACCTGGTCCCACTTCTTCATCCAAAGGACCTGGGTGCGGTGTAGGGGTCTTTAAACCACTGAGACTTCAGCCTGGAATCCCATGCAAAGCCCAGCCTACCACTTCCTACCATTGTCACCTTGCATAAACCACTTCACCTCTTGTGCCTCAGTTTCCTTATGTGTCACTGGAGAACTGTGCCAGGCATTCAGCTGATGATCTTTTCTTCCCTGTTCAGTCTTCTCCACCTATTCTTCAACTTCACTCTGTCTCTTAGTTTGTTAAGAACTAAGATTTGCTTCTTAGTGATATTTTACCAGAAACTCTGAGGGCTCTGATTTGGTTTTTAAATTTTACATTTGCTTGTTTGGGGTGGGGGCAGGCACATATGTGATAGCTCATGTGTGGAGGTCAAAGGAAAACTTGTGGGAGTCAGTTCTTTCTCTGTCTCTCCCTCTCTCTGCTTCCCTCCCTCCTACCCCACCACCTGGGGCCCAGGGAACCAAGCAGGGCACCATGGCCAACGCCTTTGTTCCCTGAGCCATCTCTCTGGCCTCTCCATTTTTACTTTTTTAATTTTTTTTTTTTTTTTTGGTCTNTTAGGGTTGTGTTTGTTTGTGTTGTTTTTTTGTGTATTTTTGAAACAGGGTCCCCTGTAGCCCAACGCTGTCCTGGGGGAAGCTCACTGGGTTGTAGACCAGAGACTGGCCGTTGGAAATCAATAGAGATCCGAAGCGCTTCCTAGCTGCTCTCTACAGTGTGGGATTAAAGGTGTGTGCCAGTTTGAGGAATGTCAATCCGTTATCCATGATTGTAGGGGAGCGGGTGGAGATAAATATCAAGGTGCCGATGGATGTCTAAAACTTTGAGAAGGAATCCTATATATAATGAGCCCTCTACATGTTTTTCTTTGCATGTTAGCACTCATGATAAAAATGTATATTAATCACCTTGTAAGTTCTTTTTGTTCATCTGAAAGTTGCAGCATGATATAATTTTACAAATGATAGAGGAGATCCTTCAGGTAAATTGCTAAATGTTTACCAGCGGAGCAAAGACCCGTGATGCTGAGAGGAATGGATAATCCAGATGGATTTTCTGAGATGAACTAATGGGGAGAAAGGATAGTCCATACAAAATGCAGTGTGGAACAAGTGCAAACGAGGTGAATTCATATACCACCAGAGAAAAGGGCACAGAGAGTCTTCCTCAGGCAGCTCACAACATGGATGGATCCTTTCCCAGATATTCTGTGCAATATATTGTGGACTGCATGGGTGATTTTACAACAGCTAAAACCAGGAACACGGGAATCATGGATCAGAAAAAAGAGACTTCTGTGTAGCATCCTTTGGTACATCTGGACACACATCATTTGTTGCAGGAGATGGGGATTACTGACACATGAAGGAGACCTAATTATTTAATGACAAGTGTTGTGTTATTTAATAAAATGGAGTATTTGTCCAGTGGAATCGTGGTGGAACACTTTTGACAGCAGTTTGGGTAAAGATAGTATTTTAAAGTACAATGAAAGGCAAATAGTAAGATAATTGTTTTATGATTTCATCAAAAAATATCAAGGACTAAGATTTTGTTTAATTGTGTATGTGGTGTGTTGTTGTGTGTGTGTGTGTGGGTGTGTGTGTCTGTTCTGTTATAGCTGCTCTCCAACAGGACTTCTCACCACCAAGGTACAGGGATACCCTTGGGCTCATTACACAGAAATATACTAAAAACTCGGGTGCTGAATCTAACAACCCTCTATTTGACCTTCGGAGGCATTGCATGACACGGAGTACCAACTCCATGTCTACAGTTCATTATGCACCATAAGAAATAATAAAAAATAAAACAACGGGTGTGTGGTGGTGCTGCCTTTAGTCCTAGCACTGTGGAGGCAGAGGCTGGTGGATCTTTTGTTGAGTTCAAGGCACAGCCTCAGGTCTACAGAGCAGTCCTAGGACAGCTGGGGTTACAGGGAACCCTGTCTCAAAAAGACCAAAAAAAAAAAAAAAAAAGAAAATAATAAAAAAAAAATCTCTAGAACATTTAGCATAACTGTTTTAGCTGAGTGAATGTGTATATTGATATTTTTGTATTTTAATAGTAACGAATATGTATTCTTTCTGTGGCTCATATTTAATTATAATGCAATAGAATAAAGAAAGCAGTAGATAAGGTGAAGTGCCTCACCTACTCTAACCCTGAAAGAAACTGAAGACCCACCTCCTCCTGCCCTGTGAGCCTGAGCGCACCCCTGCTTTCTCTACAACTTCTTCTTGTCTCACCAATCAATCATAATTTTGAGATTGTTCAGTACAAATAACAATTTTATAATTAGTCACAATATGTGATTATTCAATCATTTAGTATGTACCATTTCCCATAGACATGCCCAGACACCCATCTCCTAGATAATTCTAGATCCCACAAGTTGAGAATTAACACCTGCCAGCACATCTGTTCTAACTCTTCCATGGATTTAGGCCTTCTCACATTTCCTATTGCTATTTGGGTTTCAATGCTTGCCTGTTACATTCCACTTCTCGGCTCATAACCGTGAGCTGGCCTTTTTCTGGGTTGTATTATCTATAATCCAGCTAGTCCACATTGGGCAAGCAACAAACTCATTGTTAACCCAGCTGCGAGGGCATGCCAAGTGGACACTTTGGACTTCCCGAAATGGCATGGTCCTTTCCAGCCGTCCCTGGGTATGTTCTGGGTTTAGCACCATTTCTGTTATCTACCTCTTCCCCAACACATTTATTGAGCACTTAACTTGTTTCAGGCCATCTTACAAAAACTACAATAACAGAAATGCGTTCTGATATGTTAAGAATTATTTTGAAAATTACAAGAAATAATGTTACAAAGTCCATGACATGTGGGGAGAATCACCTCTAACTAGGCACAGATATGATTACAGATGTGTGAGGGCAGGCAGACGTCTGGGACTCAATAGGGCAGGAACACCTGAAGAACATGCTGGAGTCAGGAAGATGTCAGAGCTCTAGAACTGCACTGACATTTCTTGCAACCTTGTGGCAGGGTATCTGCTCTAAATACAGCAAACGTTGCCACCATACAGGTCTCCTGGGCTCTGTGGACAGATAGAGAAGGCAAAGCTCTGCCTATAAGGCTTCCTTGTCTTAAACCCAGGGAAATCATATCTGGAACTTAAGAATTATTTTTTCAAAAGGCTCTCTAAACACATGAGAATTTGTTTTACATCTAATTCATTATTTTTTTTATTAATGAATTGTTTGATTATTTCCCTTGGTGAGCAGGATTTTCTAGCATTTGAAAATCTGAATTAATGTAGAGATAAACTAATTATGTATTTTCAACCCAGCATGCCATATTCCAGATGGAGACTGATTCTTACTGAGGGAAAATAAAAAACTAAACATCTGAAATGCCATTGTCTAGAGAATATGATAGGAAAACTGCTCCGTCTTAGTCTGAAAATTAATGAAAATCGGGGGAACAATTTTAAAAAGCAAAGACATGAGCTCAGTCTAACTCACAGAACAAATGGGCTAGTTAGTCAGCAGCCCTTGTACTGCCCACATCGTGAGTTCAAAGTAAAGCTTTCATTTTCTCTGCCCGCATCTTCTTTCTCAACAAGATTCTTTTAGAGCTGGAAATTCAGACATCTATGAATCCATGAAATAAATTTCAATGAGACCAGAGAAATTTGGTTCAACTATAATAGTTTCTGTGATTTTTTAAAAACAAATATTCCCAAGCTAGGTCTCAGAGTCAGAGCCAAGGAAGATGTTTTAATCAAAAGAACCATACCAAAAATTGTTTTCATCTAATTAAAACAAAAGTAAAACTAAGGAGTTAAGGAAATAAGAAAATAACAGATTTCTTGCAACGATTACATATTTTGATGTCTATTTTTACAAATTTTATTCAGTGTTTTTTTTTGTCCGGCATATATGTAAGTGCCCTAGGTCATGCAGATGACCTTGCAGTGGCCAGAAGAGGGTTCTAAGGCCCCTCTGGGCTCTGGAGTTTAGGCACAGTGCGGCCAGGCACTGTGCATACTAGGAACGAACCTGGAGTTCCTAGCCACAAGAACGCCAGTGTTCTTAACTGCAAGCCATTCTCAGGCCCAAAATTTCTTTTTATGTTTATATGAATGATTCCATATTCTATAAGTTGACTACTTAAAGTATTTATGTATCAGTGACAGATAGCCAAATGGATTCCCACTATTATGGCTATGTTATTTGCTATTAGTCAGGATCTGTTCTGATAAGGCACAGTTGTAGATGGCCTAAGAGTAAGATATCTTGAATACCACTACTGAAGAACTTACATGACTCCCTTCATAAGGTCAATAATTAGAGACTGGTACTTTGTCTTTTAGATGACAACTAATACTAAAAAAAATGTTACTTTGCAATTGGCTGGCCTGGGCTTTAGTCCTATACCTCTACAAACCTACTGGAGAAATTATATTATGTTACTAGTATCTGACACTTATTGCTCATATTTGAAGTAAATGGTTGCATAGACTTTCTTATGTGAGCAGAACATAATTTGGGGTTCGGTATTTCATAATAAGGTTTACAGAAGGAATTCTTCTTCAGAGCATTGCATACAAATTAGGGAGAAATCTCACAGATGAGGGTTAGGAATAGCCAGTGCCAGGCTCTGTGTTTAAGTTAGAAGAGGAGGAAGAGAACCAGACATGGACAAATACTGGACAAACCAATATGAGTAGTGCTGGTAAGCAAAGCAGGTTTTAATTTCTCTCAGTCCCAAACACATTGGGGGATCAATTTAATAAAAAAAGAGCAAGGGCGGGCCGGGCGTGGTGGCACACACCTTTAATCCTAGACTTGGGAAGGCGAGGCGGCGGCATCTTTGTGAGTTCAAGGGCCAGCTGTGAAAAGAACAGAGTGAGGTTCCAGGACAGCTGGGCTACGGAGAGACCCCTTGTCCTCGAAAAGACCAAAAAAAAAAAAAAAAAAAAAAAAAAAAAAAGAGAGAGAGAGAGAAAGAATGTTTATAGAGAGGTATTGATAAAAAAGGACAAGATAATTGCCAAGAGTAAGGGTTGCTAAGATAGCAATATTTAAACCTGAATCTGGTCAGAAGCTCTTGGGAAGCCGCCTTGTACATAAGATATTCTGGTTGAATCACAGTGAATATATTCAGGAAATCCAGGCATAAGAGCTCTCTGTTCTTACACAGCACCTGGCTGAATTTGCAATCGCCTATCTTTGTATCTGATTCAAGCTTTTAAGGTTCACTGTTCAGAATACAGAAGAATGTTAATTTCTTATTTATTTATTTATTTATTTATTTATTTATTTATTTTCAAAGCCTATTTTTCTTGAAGCTTTGTGCATTTCATACAAAATTTCTAACCAAACCTAGACCTGTGCCTCCCTTCTTGGCCCCCATCCACAAGAGCTCATGCATTCTGCCAAACATGTCTTTCATCTTTTTCTCAGTCTCTTTTAAAATTTTCAATGCAGAAGTTTACTGTTTCAAGCAGAGGTTCAACTCTTCAGTCAGTTCTTTGACCCAGTCCTTCTGCTGCTTCTGCTGCTGTTGTTGTTGTTGTTGTTATTCTCTCCAATTTGTATCATTCCAAATTATGCACATATGCATACCACATATATCCTAGGTTTTAGCATCTTCAGCTTATGATTTTTTTTCTTTATTAGGCTGAAAGATGTCATATTTGAAGGCTCCTCCTTGGCAAGCCAAAAACACCATCAGTTCTGCCCTGTGCTCCACACTGGGGTTTTCCCTTCCCATGGTCACCAGATGAGGTCCTGTAAGCAACACATCCCATCTTGATCTTCCCGTATGGTCTCCGAGATACAGCTTGAGTAGTCCAACAATGGCAGTTTATACTCTGAAGAGGCTGAAAGCCCAGTAGTAGCTCAGTCCACAAGCTGGATGTCTCAGCAGTCCCCATCTGGCACTGAAGGTTTGGAGGATTCTTGGAGAGACATGAGTCTTCAGTCCATACTGGAAGTTTGAAAAGCTGTGTCTCATGTCTTTAAAGGATGGCAAAAGCAGTGGCAGCACATGGTAGCTGCACTTGCAAAACAACTGAGCTCTTTTTTTTTTTTTACTTTTTGTCTTTTTACTAAGATCTCATCTCAAGTTTTATACCTAAAGTACAATTTCTCAGGCCTTACTAATTATTTATGGTTATACTTTCCTTTGGATGTTTAAGGCCACACAGTTAACCCAGATTAACCAAGTTTTTGTTTTCTCAAGGTCAGTTGAGAATCTGGTCCTCAGGGTTCACTCAGGTTTTAGAAGAGGAGAGGGATCCTCTGGCTCCTTTTGGCTTTTCATTTACCAGTTCCATCCACTCGAGGACAAAGCCAGGTCTTGCTAGACCAGGCTTCCCTTTTAGGAATGTTAATTTCTTTTTTTATTTTTTCTTTATTTATTTTTTATGTGTATAAATGTACTGTCTGCATGCACGTCTGTGCACCTGTGTTGTGCAATGCCGCGGAGGTCAGAAGAGGGTATCGGATTCCCCTGGAACTGGAGTTACAGACAGTTCTCAGCCACCATGTGGGTGCTGGGGATCGAACCCGGGTCCTCTGCAAGAGCCATCAGCGCTCTTAACTGCTAGGCCATCCCTCCAGCCCTATGGAATGTTAATTTCTATTGACATATAGCTAAGTGTGATTTAAAAGAATCACTACAGTCAAAGTTAACATACAAAGCATCCAAAAATGCATTATTTAAATGAAAATATCTGGGGATGAGTTCAGTGGTAGAATGTTTGCCTAATATGTGTAGGGCCCAGGGTTTGATACCAAGTACCAACAGCAACAAATACCAGTATTTCAGAGGTAAAGGAAGGTCAATCAGGAGTTCTCCACCTCCCAGCACCATCAGTTTTCAAAAGTTCCTTAGATTGGGTTTGGGTTGGGATTTCTCACCCACTTCCCCATGCCTGTGCTGGGATTTTGTCTGGTTTGTGCCTCCTTGGGATTTGTGAATGCTGTCACTATTTCTGTGGGTTCATGGGAGTAACTGACAAGTTGTCTGGAGATCTCTGGTTTCCCTGTGGTCATCCACAACCTCTGTCTCTCGCAGTGTTTTCATCCCCATTTCGATGATGACCCCTGAGCCGTGGGAGGCAGAATACTGATAAGTGTGTATTGGACAAGCTCTCTACAGCCTCTCACTTTCTGTACATTGGCCAGTTGTGAGTTTCTGTGACAGGCACACCAAGGAATGTTATAACTGCATTGTTTGGCAGAATCACCCTTGATTTTTATAGAGTTCTCCATACTGATTTCCACCTTGGTTTCACCATTTTGCAATCTCACCAAGAGTGGTTGAGGGTTTTCCTCTCCCTGCATCCACACCAGTATTTGGTGTTAATTTTCTCTTGATCTTAGCTCTTCTAACTGGGGTTAGATAAAATTTAAGAGTAGCTTTGATTTCCATTCCTGTAATTACTAAGGATATTGAACACTTTTTTAAAGCGAATTTTTATTGAAGCTTTCTGCATTTCATACAAAATTTCCAATAAAGTCTAGACTCACTCCCCCTTCCTTGTCCCCTCCCCACCCCACCAGAGCTCATGCATTCTGCCAAACATGGTCTTCATCTTTTTCTCAGTCTCTTTTAAAATTTTCAGTGCAGAGTTTACTGCTTTCAGCTGAAGTTCACCATTTCAGTCAGTTTTTTGGCCCAGTCTTTGTTGTTTTGTTGTTCCTTCCAATCTGCATCACTCCAAAATATGCATATATGCATGCCACATATATCATAGGTTTTAGCATCTTCAGCTTATGATTTCTTTTTTTAATTAGGCTAAAGGATATCATGTTTTCCTTAAGGAAGTGTTTGAAGGCTCCTCCTTGGCAGGCCCAAACCACCATCAGTTCTGCCCTTGTGCTCCACACTGGGGTCTTTCCTTCTCATGGTCACCAAATGAGGTCCAGTAAGCACCACGTCCTGTCTTGCTCTTCCTGTACTGGTCTCCATGATACAGCCTGGGTAGTCCAACAATGGCAGTCTATACTCTGAAGAGGCTGAAATCCCAGTAGAAGCTCAGTCCACAAGCTGGATGTCTCAGCAGTCCACATCTGGCACTGAAGGTTTGGAGGATTCTTGGGGAGACATGAGTCTTCAGTCCATATTGGAAGGTTGGAAAGCTGAGTATCATGTCTTTGAAGGATGGCAAAAGCAGTGGCAGCCTCTGGGTAGCTGCACTTGCCAGAAGAATTGAAGACAGGCAAAACAACTTTGCCTTTTTTTTTTTTTTTTACTTTTTGTCTTTTTATTAAGATCTCAAGTTTTACACCTGAAGTACAATTTCTTAGGCCTTCCTAATTATTTATTTCTGGTTACACTTTCCTTTTGGATGCTTAGGGCCACACAGTTAGCCCAGATTAACCAAGGTTTTTGTTTTCTCAAGGTCGGTTGAGGATCTGGTCCTCAAGTTTCAGGTTTTAGGTTTTGTTTTTTTTTGGGGGGGGGTAAGGTGGGGGAGGAAGCCTCTGGCTCCTTTTAGCTTTTCATTTACCAGTTCCATCTACTCGAGGCAAAGTCAGGTCTTGGCTAGACCAGGATTCCTTTTTTTTTTTTTTTTTTAATTTTTTTTTTATTATTTTTGTATGTGTATGAATGTATTGTCCTGCATTCAAGTTTTGTGCACCCGTGTCGTGCAATGCCGCGGAGGTCAGAAGAGGGTCTCGGATTCCCCTGGAACTGGAGTTCTCCTGGAATTGGAGTTACAGACGGTTCTTAGCCGCCATGTGGGTGCTGGGGATCGAACCCGGGTCCTCTGCAAGAGCGTCGGTGCTCTTAACCGCTAGGCTATCTCTCCAGCCCCAGGATTCCCTTTTTGAAGCATGAACAGACTTTCCTCTTTATAGACTGGACAATGGCTAAATTCTCATTAGTGGATCTCCAAGACCTCCCTGCATAGGAAGACTCACATTTGCAGGACATTTCAAGAGATGCCTCCACATATAGTCCCCTGGGACTTAGTTGACCTCTGAGGGCAAGGAACAAAGTTATCTCTTAAGTCCCTTGACCAAATTGGTATAGCCCTTAAGTATGGTCATTAAGCATCCAAAAAGGCTAAGTTACCTCAGCTTGATGGTTTTAACTACTTTTTAATTACTGTATAATATTTTAATTACTGTATAATATTTTAGAAAAGGCTTGGACAAAAGCTCAAGCAGCCTTCTATAAGAAATACTAAGAAGCACTCCCATAAGATAGATACTGTGGTTAGACACAATGTCATGACAAACTAGTTTTTTTCCCTTATTCTTTTGATTTTGTGCATACATACCCTCCACCAATCTACCAAAACTGCCTAAGCCTGAAAATAAATGGTAGCTTACTTCTAAAACCTGTTAAGGGATTCACAATAAAAGAGCACAGTTGTTTTCAGATCATGAGGAACATAATGTTAACGTTGCTTAGCTTACTTTACAACTAGCTAATTGGTGCTAGCATCCACAGATACCATTCCTAGTTTGTTTCTCTGGGACTGTGATACTTCACTCAACATAATATCTTCTAGCTCCATCCATTTACCTGCAAAGTTCATGATGTCATCTTTCCTTTTTATTTATTTATTTTTATTAATTTTATTTATTTTTGTATGTGTATGAATGTACTGTCTGTCTGCATGTAGGTTTGTGCACCCGTGTCGTGCAATGCCGCGGAGGTCAGAAGAGGGTCTCGGATTCCCCTGGAACTGGAGTTCTCCTGGAATTGGAGTTACAGACGGTTCTTAGCCGCCATGTGGGTGCTGAGGATCAAACCCGGGTCCTCTGCAAGAGCAGTTTGTGCTCTTAACCGATTTCTTTACTGCTGCGTAGAACTCCATTGTGTAGATGTAACACATTTTCTCTAACCACTTGGGCTGGTTCCAGCTCTTTGCTATTGTGAAGAGAGCTGTGCATATATCTCTGCAGTAGGATGAGCCTTATGGGTATATACCCAGGAGTGGTACGACTGGGTCAGGTGGCAAACTCATTTTGAGTCTCTTAATATTGAACACTTATAAAGGTTTTCCTTGCCGTTTTTATTTCTTCTTTTCAGAGCTGTCTGTTCAGATTCATATCCCATCTTTTAATTGGATCATTTCTTGTTTTGCTTCTTTGTTCTTTTGCATTCCTTGTGTATTCTGGATAGTAATCCTCTGTCAGATGTAATGCAAGTAAAGATTTCCCCTCACTCTATCACTCTGTGGGCTTCCTCTTCACTCACTTCATTGTTTCCTTTGCTCTATAGACGCTTTTTAGCTCAACGAATTCCCATTTTGTTGACATTACTTCTGTATTGACATGCCTTGTCTAAATAAGTCCTTTCCTGCACTGACTCTCGAAGAGCACTGCTTATGTTTTCTTCTAATAGTTTTGGCTTTTCAGGCTTCACTTTGAGGTCTTTGATCCATTTGTTGTTGACTTTCTAATAGAGTGATAGTTATGGGTTTAATTTCATTCTTCTACATGTAGAGATCCAATTTTTCCAGAAGCATATACTGAAGGTGCTCTGTTTCCTCCAGTCTGTGTTCTTGGCACTTTTCCCAAATAGCAGGTGGCTTTGATTGTGTATACTCATGTTTGGGTTTTATCTTTTGTTCCAGAAATCTATATGTCTGCTTTTGTGTGAATACTGTGCTGTTTTTATGACTATAGTTCTGTAAGGTAGATTCAGGTCTGATATATTAATACTCTCTGGAATTGTTCTTTGGTACTCAGGACTGCTTTGGACACCAGGAGTCTTTTCTATTTCACTATGAATTTTAGAATGGATTTTTCTATTCCTGAGAAAAATGTCATGGGGATTTTGAGTGGGATTGCATTGAATTTGTAAATTTATTTTGGTAGGATGATTATTTTCACAATATTAATTCTATCAATCCATAATTAAAAGTTTTCATTGAAGAGGTCCTTAATATCTTTGGTTAGGTTTATCCTTAATATTTTGAGGCTACTGAGAATGGAAGTGTTACCTTAAACTCTTTCTGTGATTGCTTTTTATTTATATATGAAAAAGCTACTGATTTTTATAGATTGATCTTATAACCTGCCACTTTGCTGCAAGAGTTAACCATTTCTTGAAGTTTTCTGGTGGAACTTCTGGGTCTCTTATGTATAATATTATTTCATGTGCAAATAGGGATAATTTAACCTATTTTTCAGTTAGTACCACTTTAATTTCCTTTTATTGTCTTACTGCTCTGCTAGAGTTTCAAGCACTATATTGGAAAGGAGTGGGGATAGTGGACAGACTTGTCTGGTTGGTTTTAATGGGAATGCTTCCAGATTTTCTACATTTAGAATGATACTGGTTGTGAGGGGTTTTGTTTGTTCAATTATTGTATATAGTTTTAATTATGTTGAGATATGCTGCCTCTAGTCCATATCCCTCTAGGATTTTTATCAAGAATACATGTTGGATCTTGTCAAAGGCCTTTCTGCATCTATTGAGATGATCTGGTACATTTATATGACTTATTATATTTATTTACATATATTGAACCATGCCTGCATGTCTGACATAAAGCCTGTTTGATAATGGTGGATGTTCTTTTCATATTTTAAGTATTTTGTTGATTACTTTTGCATCTATGTTCATTAGTGCTATGGGCCTATCTCTCTTTGTATGTTGTATCTTTCTTGCTTTTGGTATTAGACTAATGCTGGCATCATAGAAGGAGTTTGGCATCTTCCCTATCTTTCAATCTTTGACATAATTTCAATATGATTATTGAAGTTCCTTTTTGAAAGTCTGGTAAAATCTGCTGTGAATCCATCTGGACCTAGGCATTTTTTAGTGGTGAGGATTTGTATTATTGTTTTGATTTCCTTACTTATTATGGGTCTGGTTAAGCTATTGATTGGTGGTTTCAATGAATTTAGAAATGTTTCTAATTGTTTAGATTTTCATATTTACTAGAAAATAGTTGAAGTATTCCCTTGTAAGGGTCTGTTTCATGTCTGTTGTGATGTTTCCCTTTTGTCTCTGATTTTGTTGACTTACAATTTCTCTCTCTTTGAGTCACCAGGGCTAAAGGCCTGCTTATTTATCTTTTCAAAGGAACAGCTCTTAGGTACATTGAGTCTATTGTTTTCTTTGTGACTATTTCACTGATTTCTTCTCTGATTTTTATTTCTTCTTGTCTGCTGGTTTTGGATTTGGTTTGTTCTTGGCATTCCAGATTCTTGAGTTGTATCAGTACGTCACAATAAGTAAATTAGTTTTGCTCTTTTTTTAGTGAGGGCAAGTAGAGCTATACACTGCTGTCTTAGGATTGCTTTTCATGTGACCCAGAAATTTTGTTGTGTTGTACTATTTTCATTTATTTCCAGGAATACTTTTTTTTCTTGGTTTCTTCTTTGACTCAGATCATTTGGGAGTGTCTAGTATAATCTCCATGCATTTGTGTATTTACTAGAGTTTCTTATGCTTTTAAGTTTGAGCTTCGTTATGTCATTATCTGATAGAATGTGATTGTTGAGGTTTTTTGTTTTGTTTTTTTTTTTCCCAGTAAGTGATCTACATTAGGGAAACTTCCATGGGCTTCTGAGGAGAATGTGACTACTTTGGTGCTTAGGTGGAATATTCAGGAGATATCTGTTAGATCCATTTACTGTATGATATTTAATTCATATATTTTACTGAGTTGGAGTTAACCTGTTATACTCCCGTAACACTGTTTTTATGAAATAGGGTGCACCAGAGCTTGGTGCAAATATGTTTGCGATTGTAATGCCTTCTGGTTCCCTTGCTCAAAATGAAATGACTTTATCTCTTCTTAATTTTACTTTGAAGTCTGTTTCATCAGATATATTATTTAGAATGTGAACACATTTATTTTTTGGTGACATTTGCTTAGAATATTTTTTTCTAATCCTTTCACCCTAATGAAGTGACTTTCCTTGAAGATGAGATGGTTTTTGAGTAGACAGTTGAAAGATGGGTTTTGCTTATTTTTTTTATTGTTTTTATTTTATGTTTATGAGTGTAATGCCTGCATGGGTGTAAGTGCGACTGTGCTGTGCAATGTCCATGAAGATCAGAAGAGGGTTTCATATCCTCAGGAAATAGAGTTACAGGCAGTTGTTAGTTGGCATGTGAGTGCTGGGGATGGAATTTGAGTCCTTTGCAAGAGCAACCACTGCTTAAGGATTGAGCCATCTCTTCAGTCCCCTGGATTTTGGTCTTAATTCAGTTCACTAGTCTGGGTCTTTTGAATGGGGAGTTGAGGTACATTGATATTTAAAGTTATTATTAAAAAATTGGTTACCGTCATTTAAATTTGTTTAAACACTTGGTGCTAGTCTGCATGTCTGTAATCACCTCTTTATTACTACCCTTCTGACTCCTCTTGGGTATTGCAATCCCCTACTTCAGTCACTTTAATTCCCATAATGTTCTCTGTAGTTTTGGTTTGGTTGGTCTGAATTCTTTTTGTTGTTTTTGTTGTTTCCAAAAGACCATTTTTTAATATTTTATTATTTTTATAAAGTATTTTTATTGATGTTTTGTGTATTTCATACAACATTTCTCAGTCCAGTTTAGACTCGTCCCCCTTTCCCTGCTCCCCACCCCACTACAGTTCATGCATTCTGCCATACCTGCCTTGCATCTTTTTCTCAGTCTCTTTAAAGTTTTTCTCTGCAGAGGTTTATTGTTTCACTTAATTGCTTCAGTCACTTCTTTGACACAGTCCTTTTGTTGTTGCTGTTCTCTCCCATTTGTATTGTTCCAAAACATGCCAATATATATGGCACATACATACCAAAATTATGACCACTCAAAATGAACTGTATGTTATTTCCAAAACATATTTAGGAATTCACATTTTTCCCTTTTAATTTTATATTACTCTAAAATATTAATAAATGCCCTCCACCCATATACCAAAATTACAAAGTCTGAAAATAAATGATAGGTTAATTCTGGAGCCCATTAAGGGATTCACATTATAACAGCACAGTTGCTTTCAGATAAAAAGAAATATAACATTACTGTTGCTCGGCTTGACTTTCAACTAGGGATTTGGTGCAAGCATCCACAAATGAAGGATACCACACTTCATTTGTTTTTCTGGGGCTATCTTACTTCACTTAACACAATGGCTTCGAGTTCCATCCATTTACCTGCAAAGTTCATGATGTCATTTTTCTTTACCACTGCATAGAACTCCATTATGTAGATATACCACATTTTCATTATCCACTCCTCAGTTGAGGGGCATTTGGGTTGGTTCCAAATCTTTGCTATTGTGATGAGAGTTGCAATAGACATAGATGTACATGTATCTTTGCAGTAGGATGAATCTTGTGGGTATATACCCAGGAGTAGTATGACTGGCTCAGGTGATAGGCTCATTCTGCATCTTTTAAGGGTTTTCCTTACTGCTTTCCATAGGGGTTGTATGAGTTTACATTCCCACCAGGAATAGATGAGTGTTCCCCTTTCCTCACAATCTCTCCAGCATTTGGTGTCTTTTGTGTTCTTGATGTTATCCATTCTTATTGGAGTGAGATGATATCTTAGAGTGATCTTAATTTGCATTTCCTTAATTATTAGTGATGTTGAACACTTTTTAAGATATTTCTCAGCCATCTTTATTTCCTCACTGGTGAAGTCTCTGTTCAGCTCTTTATTCCATCTTTTGAGTAGGTCATTTTTTTTTTCTTCTTTGTGTTTTGAGTAGTCTATATATTCTGGATGTTAATGCTCTGTCAAATGTATCACTGGTGAAGATTTCCTCCCACTCTGTGGATTTTCTCTTTACTTCCTTGATTATTTCTTTCACTGTACAGAGTGAGTTAATGAGGTCCCACTTGTGAATTGTTGACCATATTTCCTGTGCAGCTGCTGTCTGATCTAGAAAGTCATCTGATATGCCTATGTCTTGTAGGTGCTGCCAAAATTCTCTTCTATTATTTTCAGAGTTTTGGGTTTCATGTTGAGGTCTTTGATCCATTTGGAATTGGATTTTGTACATGGCAAGAAGTAGGGGTTTAATTTTATTCTTCTACAAGTGATGTTCCAGTTTTGCCAACACCATTTGCTGAAGATGCTGTCTTTCCTCCATTGAGTCTTCTTGGCCTCTTTGTCAAATATGAGGTGGCTGAAATTGTATGTGCTAAAGTTTGAGTCTTCAATTTTGTTCCATTGGTCAATGGTCTGTATTTGTGCCAGTACCAGGCCATTTTTATGACTATCGCTCTGCAATATAGTTTGAAGGTATAGTGATCCCCCTGTCCCCACCCCGGTATTGCTCTTTTCACTCAGGAGTAGCTTTGACTCTCTGGGGCCTTTGGTTTTCCCTTATGAATTTAAGGATTTTCTTTCAATTTTGTGAAGAAACTCGAGGATTTTAGTTGGGATTGCATTGAATCTGTATATTAGTTTGGGTAGAATGGACATTTTTACTATATTAATTTTCCAATCCATGAGCATAAGAAGTCTTTCCAGCTTCTATTGTCTTCCTCAATCTCCTTCAGGGATTTAAAAATTTTATTGTAGAGATCTTTGTTGTCTTCAGATAGGTTTGTTCCTAGGTATTTTACTATTTTTGAGTCTATTGTGAGTGGGAAGGAATATAGATTCCTTCTTCAGTTGTTTGTTGTTGGTGTAAAGAAAGGCTACTGATTTTTTAGGTTAAGTTTGTAGCCAGCCACTTTACTGAAACTCCTAATCATTTCTAGCAGTTTTCTGGTGGAGTTTTTAGCATCCCTTAGGTAAATCATCATATCATCTGCAAAAAGGGATAGCTTGACTTCCTCTTTTCCAATTAGTCCTCCTTTAATTTCCTTTTCTTCCTTATTGCCCTAGTGACCATTTCAAGCACTATATTAAAGAGGAGTGGCAATAGGAGGTATTCTTGCTGGGTTCCTGCTTTTAAGAGGAATGCTTCTTCTAACTTTTCTCCATTTAGGATGATGTTGGTTGTAGGTTTGTTGTATATGACTTTGATTACATTGAGGAATGATCCCTCCAGTCCAAAGCCCTCTAGGAGTTTAAGCATGAAGGGATGCTGGATTTTGTCAAAGGCTTTTTCTGTATCAATTGAAATTATTGTATGGTTTTTGTCTTTCAGTCCATTTATGTGTTTTATGGTATTTATTGATTTACGTATGTTGTACCATCCCTACATCTGTGGTATGATTCTAACTTGGTCATGATGGCTGATCTATTTGATGTGGGTCTATATGCGGTTTGCAAATATTTTGTTGAGAATTTTTGTGTCTATGTTCATAAATGAGACGAGTTTATAGGTTTTTTTGGGGTTGTATCTTTGGCTGGGTTGGGTGTTAGAGTGATGCTGGTTTCATGGAAGGAATTTGGGTGATTTGTCTCTGTATTCTTCTGAACAGTTTGAATAGTAGGGATTGTAAGTTCTCTTTAACGTTTTATAGAATTCTGCCATGAAACCACCTGGGCCTGGCCTTTTTTAGTTGGGAGGGGTTTTATTATATTTTCAATTTCTTCAAGTATTATGGGTCAATCTCTTCTTGGTTAAGCTTTCTTGATTTCCAGGATTTCAGATATACATCAATTTCTCTTAGGTTTTCAAATTTAGTAGAGTATAGGTTTTTGAAGTATTCCCCTATGATTGGCTGGATCTTTTCATTGTTGTGATGTTTCCTCTTTCATAATGAATTCTATTGATTTGGAGTTGTTCTTTCTTTATTTTGGTTAACTGGGCTAGAGGTATATCTCATTTATCCTTTCATAGAACCAACTTTTGGATTCATTGATTTTTTTTTTTTTTGTATTGCTTCCCCTGTTTCTATTTCATTGATTTCTGCTCTGATTTTTCTTATTTCTTCCTGTATTTTGTGTTTATGGTTCATTTGTTGTTTTCTCTCAAGTGTTTTTGCTGCAGTGTTAGATCATTTATTTCTGTTTTTTTTTTTTTTTTAATGTAGGCACCCAGAGCTATAAACTTCCCTCTTAGGACTGCTTTTAAACTACCCCATAGGTTTTGTTGTGCTGTATTGTGATTTTCATTTAGTTCAAGGAATGCTTTTATTTCTTTCTTTATTTCCTCCTTAATCCATTACTCAAGAGTGTGTTGTTTAGTCTCCATGTTTTCCTGTGGATATTAGGGCTTATCCTGGTGTTGATACTGAACTTTATTGCACCGTGGTCTGATAGAATGAGTGAAATTATTTCAGTCCTTTTGTGTTTGTTGAGGTTTTTTCTCTGTCCCAGTATGTGATTTATTTTGGACAATGTTCCGTGGGGTGCTGAGTAGAAAGTATATCCTCTGGTGTTTGGGTGGAATATTCAGCAGATGTCTGTGAGGTCTATTTGGATTATTGTATTGTTCAGTTCAGATGTCTCTTTGTTAATTCTTTGTCTAGTTGATATATCTAGTGTTTTATGGGGTATTAAAGTCCCCCACTATTAGTGTGCTGGGATTAATCTGTGCCTTAAGGTCTTGCAAGATTGTGTTTATAAAATTTGGTGCACTGGAGTTTGGCACATATATTTATGATTGTGAAACCTTCATGGTTAATTATACCCTTGATCAGGATGTAATGGCTCTCTTTGTCTCTTCTGGCTAATTTTACTTTCAAGTCTATTTTGTCTGATATTAGAATAGCAACTCTTGTTTGTTTTTTGGTACCATTTGCTTGGAATATCGTTTTCCATCCTTTCACTTTAAGTTGGTGCCTGTCCTTGATGGTGAGATGGATTTCTTTTAGACAGGATATAGATGTATTCTGTTTCCTAATCCATTCTCCCAGTCTATGTCTTTTGATTGGGGGAGTTTAGACCATTAATATTTAAGGCATTATTGAGAGATGTGTGTTTCTTCCTTTCACCTTATTTTCTGTTTGCATTCTTGGTCTAGGTTTGTATTTTTAGAGTTATACTTTTATTAATTTCTCTCTCTAGCTGCTTGGGGATAGTTGCTCCTTCCCTCTGTCCTTATAATTGCTTCAAGTATTTTCTGAAGGGTTGGCCATGTATTCTTTCATCTTGTTTATGTCATGAAGGATTTTTGTTTCTCCTTCACCTATAATTGACATTTTTGCTGTGTATAATAATCTGGGTTGGCATATATAGTCATTTATTACTGGGAATACTTTGGTCCATGTTCTTTTAGCTTTCATAGTTTGCACTGAAATGTCAGCTGTAATTATGATGAGTTTCCCTGTATATGTAACTTGTTGTTTCTCTCTTGTGGCTTTCAGTATCTTATCTTTGTTTTGGGCATCTAGTGTATTAACTAAGAAATGGCATGGGGAATTTCTTTTCTGATCTTGTCTATTTAGTGTTCTATGTGCTTCTTCTTTTGTATGGGTATGTCTTTTTTCAATTTGGGGAAATTTTCTTCTATAACTCTGTTAAAGATCTGGTCCATACCATTATCTTGGGATTCTTGTCCCTCTTCTATACCTATGATGTGGAAGTTTGGTCACTTCATGGTGTCCCACATTTCCTGATTATTCCACTATAGTGATTTTTAATTTTTTTCATAGTCTTTGCTTGAGCTCCTCAGTTTTTCCATGTCATCTTCTAGACTTTATATTCTATTTTCTCTTCATCCATTCCATTGTTGAGCCTTTCTCCTGCTCTTTCCTGTTGACTGGATAACTTTTTTATTTCCTTTTTCATTTCAACCTGAGATTCTTTTAGTATTTCCACTTACTTCTGGAGTTGGGCATTCTCTTCTTTTAGATCTTTGATTTCTTTTTCCTTTTCCTTTTCATTTCAACCTGAGGGTTTTTTTTTTAGCATTTCCATTTCTTTTCAGACTTAGTTCTTTGAATTGTTCTTTATATTTCTTCATTTCTTTGGGGATGTCTATGATTGTTCCTTTAAGAACTGTGTTCTGAGTTAACTCTAGGGAGATCTCATTGTTGGAGTCTTCTGTAGGGCTGATAGAATTAGGTATGGATTTACTATTTGCTTTGTCCATGTTGTTGATTTTTCACTGTGATTTTGGCATGTGGATTTGAATTTTGGTTTGTAATGTCATGTGAGATTCAATATTTCTTCTTTTTGTTGAAGGCTTGTTCTTCCGGGTTGTCTGTGGCATGGTGGGTTTGCTGGATGCCTGCACCTCCAGGGGGGTGGGAGAGGAGGGGATTTGGCCTGCACACCAGCAAGGAAGGGGCTTGGATGGTCCTGGAAACTGCTAGCCAAGAAGCCCAGCTTGGCTTGTCACTCACTCCTGATCCAGAAGTGAGGGGCTCGGATGGTTCTGGACCCACCTGCTGATTAGCCCAGCCTGTCATTCGCCTCTCCTTGCTTTTATATTTTGAATTGAAAAGTCAGCTGTAATCCTGAATGGTTTTCCCTTTTCTGTAACTTGTTTATCTATTGCACTTTTCAGTGTTCTCTCTTTGTTCTGTACATTCAGTGTTTCTACTATGATATGTCATGATGAGTTTCTGTTCTGATCTTATCTATTTGGTGTTCTAAGTGCTTCTTCTATCTGTGTGGACTGATCTTTCCTTAATTTAGGGAATTTTTCTTCTATAATTCTGTTGAAATTCTGGTCAATGACATAGACAGAGATTCTTCCTCTATGCCTATGATGTATAGATTTTCTGTTTTCATGGTGTCCAACATTCTCTGCCTATTTTATTCCTGTATTTTTAAATTTTTCATATTCTTTGCTTGTCTTATCCACCCCAGTTAGCCAGAGGCTCTTCTGCCTTATCTCCTTTGGCCAGGCCTTATTTCCCTAATTTATCTTCAGCATTTTAATTACAAACATATACTGCAAATAGGAAAAAAAAATGTTTACCTAATTGGTCAAAAAGTATAAAGTGAGGTACCATTTAGCTATGGAATGTTTATCTATTGGACTATGCTGGTCATCCCTAAGCCCTCTCTCCCCTTTCCTGGGCCTTATTCTCTTTGGAGGTAAGTCCACTGTACATGGCGGTCACTTTTGCTTTTTTTAATAGGTTTATAGTTTGATTAGTAAGATAAATTCTGGAAAGTGTATTTTTTTTCTTTTCTAAATTTCTAAAAGTGAAATAAAGTCATATGTTTTCTTATTCTCTTGTGTATACAACCTAAAATTGTTTTTGAAGATTTGTATTTAGGGGATTTTTTTGTCTTTGTTCTACAAAGACAAATCCAGCATGTATTTGTACATGAATTTATGATGTATATGTGTTTTATAATATATATGTAATATTACACTATTTCTGTTTCCAATTTTAACTTGTTGACAATGAAAGTCTTCTGCTTGTCAGTGAATTTGCCTGGGTTTTCACTAATGCAGAGGCTGTGAAATGTCCTGGGAGCAGGTGCGCCATTTGGGAATGAATCAAGAAGTGAGCAAATAAGGAGAGAGAGCAGAAAGAAGCAGAAACAAAATCAGTAGTGATCATTTTGCTTTGAATACACTTTACCTTTGCAAATGCCTATTATGCTTTCTGATATGGTCTTATTGTTTCTGTTATTTCATAAGTTTGGTGAGTTGAATTCATCAATTTTTTATTGATGATAAATATTTGATTTATTAACATAAAAATCATTTGGCCATGATGCTTTTCAAAAGGATATTTTATTTATTATTTTTATTTTGTATATTTATTTTATGTAGTGTATTGCCTACATGTATGTAAGTGTACCATGTCATGCAATACCCACGGAGGTTAGAAGAGGGCAGTGGGTCTTTTGGAACTGGAGTTTTGGATAGTTGTCAGCCACCATGGGGTTGCTGGGAAGCAAACCCAGGCCCTTTGCAGAGCAGCCAGTGCTCCTCAGGAAAAAATGAAAATGAGCCATTTCTCCAGCCCCACATGATACTTTCTATATTTTAGGTATTTTCATAAAATGTGGATTTATTATCTATGCATTATATATGATATGTAAGTGTTTTAGATTTACATCTATAAATATAGAAATGTGTTTTAGATTTACGTCTATAAATATAGAAACAAGATTAATAGGTAAAATTTAGTAATATATACTTAATCATGCATAGACACATATCTGTATGTGATCTTTGTAGCTTTGCATTGCACAGAGTTTGTCGACTAACTTGTGGTCATACACTTAATTTACAGAGAAGCATTGACTGGAAATATTCCTTCTCTGAGAAATTCATAAAACTCACTAGTACATCTTTCCAGGCTTAAAGATTTTGTATGAGAAAGTTCTTGACTGATAATTAAATTTTTATGATGGATACACACTTATTTATTCTGGCATGTGAACCAATGCCAGAGAGTTACACTTGTAAGACATGTGTCTTTTTCTGTTAATTTTCAAGTTTATTGCTAGAAAGCTATCCTCTTTTTCTTTCTCTGAATTTGTTTGACTTAAGCTGTTCACATTCCTTCAATTCCTGGCAACAGCAATGGTTACTTGTGCCATCAGTCTCAACAGAGTTAACATGACTTGACTCACTTTTGCTACTTTCCAGCTTCGCTGGTCCTCTAGCATAGGCTTCAGCTCATTTTGCTAATATTGGTCCCACTGTAGTCTACAAATCTCTAGAGTGTAGTCCACTACCTTCCCATCTTTAGGGAAATTCCCGAGACCTCAGGTTACTGTGGCATACAAACCAGTGAAATCCTTGCCTTGAGTTTTGTGTATCCCCCTGCACCAAGTTATAGAAAAGAAGGTTCTCTGCTCAAGGGTTATAAAAGTGGAGGAGAGCAATCTAGCTTTGGAACTCTGATCCTTTTGACTCTTCATTTTCCTTCAGTTGAACCTGAGCATTAATATCTTATCAGCTTTCAAGTGACTTTCAGAAGTTATGAAATATTTTATGCAGCCTTATTAGTTATATGGGTGGTAGATTTGTTTAACTAGTAAGAAATACCTGCATTTCAACCTGTTTCATTTCTGTATTTTTTCTCAGTTGTGCTCATGATCAGGAATAGGTGCTGTACTGTCATAACAAAGTAGGTATAAAATGTTATACAGAATTATTAGATATATATTTAGATATATACAGTAGTGTATGTATATTTATATAATCATTTCTATGATAGTCTGAACTTTTGTTACTGAAGTAGAAGCGTGTCTACATGTTTATCACTATTATTGGGAGTAAAGAATTGCAGGTTTCCCCTATTGTGATCAATAATCCAGGCAACATGACCAATCACATCCATGAACCAGAATGCTTCTGGAAGCATATAGCACTTTAATATGTTTAAAATTAACATTTTATGGGAAATTACTCATTGACTTCCTACCCCAGCATACATATGGACAAGAAAAACAAGCATGTCATATTATTTTTCTCCCTAAAGGAAATCTTCAATAATTTCATACCATTTGAAGATGGCATATTTTTCATGTCGTTAATAGGGGTAACAAGGACCTCTATTGAAAACACTGGACCTTATAAAAAGCAGTGTGAAGTCAAGGTTTTGCTAAGTGCAGAGTGTCTTATAACCAAAGCAATCATTCCAAATTGCTGCCTATAGTGCCCTGGAAGCAATTTGCAGTGCACAGTACCCACTTAGGTGCTAACGTTGCCATCCTGACCTCCTACTTGGCTGCCGTTTTGGCTCTGTTTCTTTTATTTTAAAGAATACCTGAAACATAAATGTAATAACATTACAAACAGCCAGCCAACTACTTAATGAGTTGAGCATATAGAAAAATGTGGAGTTTTCTTGTTGTTGTCATCTGTAGAGAGACCATAAGTCAGAACTTTGGTATTTTCCCCATTTAGTATATCCACACAGATTACCATTGTGTCCTGTCAATCTTCTCTTTTCCCTGCTAGCTAATCCAAGCTGTGCCTACATTGTAAGAAGACATAGAATGGGCTAGACACATGGCACAATTCAACTCACCCACCCTTTAGAATTCCTCATAATTAGCCTTTGAGAGATTCCTGAGTGAAGTTGAAGTTTGAAAGATCTGGAGATTGATTCTGTCCAGCACATTTTGACAGTTTATTCTCGAGTATCCAAAAGCCCTCTGTGATATATCATTACATGTCAGAACTTGGAGGAAATATAAACAGAATTAAGTGTGGAGGTCAACATAGTGGTACTCAGGTTTGAGTTAATCTACCTGTTAGATGAGTATAACATTGACAAAAGCTTCATAGCTGCAGCTGAGATGTGGCCTGTAAAGTTACCTGTGCAATTGCCTCTGTATCTACAAAAGGAACAACATCCCAAACTGTCAGCAGATAGAAACAAACTGAGAATCCAGGGAGTAGTTCCTTGCCTCCTGCTGGTAATGCACCCTTTTCCATAGCATCCTGACTCTTACTCAGCCTGGAGGGAGGTAAGAGGGCAGCCCTCAGACCTACCCATCCTCAGAAAAACCTCTATAAAACAACATGTCCAAGACCTTGTCATTTCTCACTTAGACAAGACAAATCCATTCTCTTCCATGCTTGCTCCCAACATTGGTTTCTACATAGAGATGCTACAGTGGGCTTTACAAAATGCACATAAGATATTGCTGCTATCCTGCCTAAATCTCCCCAAAACTCATGGTACATACTTAGCTTGAGATCAAAAGTCCTTTCTGAGTCCACAGGTGTGTGCAAAGTCTCAGAATCACCTTCCTGAATGTTCTACCTTTCACCACTTTCATCTTCTCTTCCAAGTAGAAGCTCTTTGGCTGCCTCAGGGTTTTTCATATGTATCACAGCTCACACTTGGACCCTGCCAACTCTGCTCTCTTTCAGACTTGTCTTCTTTGGTCAGGGCTGGAGAGATGGCTAAGTGCTTCACAACAATGGCTGCTTTAGCAGATGACACAGGTTTGAATCCCAGCACCCAGATGGTAACTAACAACCATCCAGGTCCAGGGGATCCAGCACCCTCTTCTGTCCTCTGTAGCCACTGCACAACATGGGTGCACATACATGCAAGGGTAACACTCGTGCATATAAAATAAAACTAAAGAAGTAAAAATTTAAAAAGAAAACTTATGGTCAATGAATGGTAAAGCAAATGATTAGAGTCCCCACATTAGCTTTAAATAAGTCAAAGAATTAGTCATATGTGAACAGAGGCCAAAAGGACAAGCGAAGCTTTGGCATTGCTTTAGAAGTCTTCCTGAAAATGTCATGGTTTGCCCCATGGAGAAATGGAAGATCCACAATGCTCCTTGCTCTCAGGACATTTTTATATTTTCCTTAAAAGAGGCATAGAGTGAAGTTGACTCATAGATGTAATAAATCAGAATCTATTGTTTAAGGTAAAGCACCAGCTACAGAAGCAGCAAGCTAGAATTTGAACCCTGAATTTTCCATGTAAAGAACTTGTGTGTGTGTGTGTGTGTGTGTGTGTGTGTGTGTGTGTGTGTGTCATTGTACTGTATTCTCTTTCCTGGGCTAGAGGAATCATGACAAATTTAATATGTAGTCCCTGAGGTGAAGCAGAGGTTCATTAACACATGAATCCGTCTCTACTGAGTATGTGGCCAATCCAAGTTAAATTTATTTAGTTACTTGAATTTTTAAAATAACCTCAAAGAGTCTTATATCAGGTAGTATCTACCTTCTACTGAAAATAGGTATTCCTCAAAATAGCTTGGAGTCTTATTTGAGACTAAAATAAAATTAATGAAATCACAGTTAGTGTTACAGGGAATTTCCAGAATATTCCAGTGAGTCTGTATTTTACCTCAGGTACCAGAACATCTGGGATTAAAGATGTTCCTTTTTGAACATTGTTAAATGTGCAAAATAAAATAATGTTGGTTACATGTAAGCATATTCTCTCATATGCTAATTGCTTAATAAGGCATTCATTATGTGTATCCTCCAAACCCGAGTCAACGGCATTCCATGTGCGCGTGTGTGTGTGTGTGTGTGTGTGTGTGTGTGTGTGTGTGTGTGTGTAACTGATTTTTTTTCATGGATGTCTTCAAAGATGCTATCAACAAGGCATCTGCATTAACGATAATCTGTAAGTTTGCACTGGCACACGTCGCTCTGTGATTCCTGCTCCCTCAGTCTCTACCCTACTTGCAGTGAGGTCATAGGAAGGAAGAATGTGATCCTGCAGACCCTATAGGTGCTATAATGCTCTCTGCTCCATGCCAGTCACACTCTGGATCCTTGGACCTATCTAGAATCACTTGAGAGAAGCAAGTCTGGCATGGGAAATTATACTGGATTGTGTTAACTGAGGCGGGAAGATCAGCTTACTGACCTTGGCACCATTCTCTGACTGAGCCTGGATTGCATACACAGACTCAGGGAACTTCTCTGTGAGCCACTACATATACTCATCTCTCAGTGAGTCTGAACAATGGATGCAATGTGATAATCTTCCTCGGTCTCCTGCTGCCATGATTACCCAGCTAGGATGGACTGTACCCTCAACTTTGAGGTAAATTACCCGCCGGCCCCCATTTGCTTTATCAGAGGATTTTATTATAGAAACAGGAAAAGGCAACAAGTTTCATCTTATAAATATCTCTCTCCTGTTGCATCTAGTCCATGCAGAAGCAGAGACGTTGCTGCAGAATGCCCAAGGGCTTCCACTGATGCAGCCACCATGGCATCCACTATCACGGCACAGCAGCCAGCACAGGCCTGGGATGGCACCGAAACCCTTGTGATCCCCACGCTATCCCAGTGGAAGCAGAAACCAATGTGATAGCCCTCTTTTTTCCTCGTATTCCCTTGGATTTTCAGTCTGTCAAATACTTGGGCCTCCAGTTGATAGGAATGAGATGGAAAGCAGACTTCAGAGGTCCAATCTACTTTTTCTTCATTAGGACTTCCCTTTTTCCTTTTTACAGGAAGGAGAAGTCTGTAAACTTTAAACATCATCTGTATCAAGTATTTTCTTATGACTAATAAATTCCACCATTATTCTAATCTTTCAGTGAATACCTTATTTCACCTCATGAAATCTCAAATTTATAAATTATTCCAATTTTACAAACACTAATATTTGCTCCAAACCATTATTCTAGAGGTAAACCTTCAAGAGATCTTGTAGCTTTCTAAGCAAAAAATCTCAAATTGGATTCTGACTAAACTCCCTTTACAATAATTCTAGGGGACACTTACCTGTCCACCCCCCACAAAAACCTCTAAATGAATTTCTTCATCTTTCTTTGCAATTCATTAGCAAAGTCTGTCACTTACTTATTTTTTTTTAATTGTCACATATCTACCTATTATGTTTTGGCATACCACCAATAAAGGCTCTTAGTTACTGAAACATAAATGCAATAAAGCAAGATCCTTTTCAGTGGAGAGTGAAAAGGGGGTGAAAGAGGACCGACTGAGTGGCAAGAAGTGCCAGAACCAAGATCTGTGAAGGATGCTCTGAGATCACAACAGGGAAGACATGAGCTGGACAACCAGCTGTGATCAGCTATGAGAGGTGCTGTTTCAAATGAACCCCAGAGTCCAGTTCTACTAAAGCCTGAAAAAGTATCACAGTCATGGGCGAGCTTAGCTGAGGGCATGAGAAGCTGCAAAACTGTGCCAAATGTCCTTTTTCATCACTTGGAGTTTCTGATAATAGTGACTGTCAATGAGTTTCTTTATATAGAATTTTTCTATTTAAAGCAAATAAATTGCACAGTGTGATGGAAATAAGAGGGAAATTATATGACAGAAACTGTGGGTTGAATCCTGGGGTTGACTGACCTTTATAAGACTATTTATTCTCCCGGATAAATAATAAAAATTCATAAAGACAAGGATCTTTTTTTAAAGAAAATACCAAACACTAGGAGGAAGAAAATTTTAAAATAATATTTCTTGGACCACTCACATTTATAAGAAATTCTATTCAAAATTCAGTGATATTGGCTAGAAAGATTGCTCAGTGCTGACAGTCCTTGCTATAGAAGCAGTGGGCACAACAAAAATAGTTTGATCTTGGGTCAGGGAATGGCCATCCAATCTCTGCAAAATGGGGAGTTACAGACTCAGTCAGAGACCTTACCAGAAAAGCAAAGTGGAAAACAACAGAAGAAGACACATGATCTCAACCTCTGGCCTCTATATGCATATACGCATTGATACGTACATGTAGCATACACACACATTCAGTAGTTATCACTGTATCACTGAACCTGCTTATTGCAATTGCATGGAAAGTTTTTCAAATGCCCCAGGCATGGCTTCTACTCAAATGAACACCCTCAAAGGAGATGGGCAATCTGCTCAGCGGATTGGGTGCTTCTCAGGGGTGCTTCTATCCAAGCACGAAGGCCTGAGTTCGAGTCCCCAGCACCCAGTAAAAACTCCTGGCATGGTCACAAGCTTGTTCCTATAACCTCAGCAATTGGGGGCAGAAACAGGAGTGTTCTAGGAACTTACAGGTCAGTTAGCCTAGCATAGATGGTGAGCTTTAGTTTCAGTCGGATAATGTGTCTCAAGAGAATAGGCTCTTCTGGCTCATACACGTGTGCATGCACCTGCACAAACAACACACACACACACACACACACACACACGCACACACATGCACACACACAGGTAGAGAGAAGGTCGTCTTGGTAGCAGAAACCTTAGCTACATTGGAGGATGATACATGAGAATAAGAACTTTAGGATAAGTCTGGACACTTACTGAGACACTGTATGTAAGTATAAAGTTTAAAAAAATTCCTGGCAAACAGCTCAGTGTCTCAGTGGTAGCATGCTTGCCTGGTGTATTTGAAGCCCGTCAAGCAAACTCAGAAGTAGAAAAAATAGGAAAAGTTTAAATTTTTGTCTAAATTTCCTGTGAAAATTCAAAATCTAAGAATTATTAGGATTTAGTCAATACTTTAATTATCCTTATTTCTTCTTTCCGTCCCTTTAGCTACTTTGGCTCTGAGAATCACAGATCTGATACACTTGGTTCTCAGTACTGAGAGGATTACCTGTTTATGCAGACCATTTCATGTTCACAAAAACTTTCTGATCCTTCTAACCTGTAGGAAAACTGAGGGTCAGAGAAGCTCACCTCACACTGGCTAACAGTAGCACAGAAAGAGCAAAGAATTCTTGGCTGGACTGTGGCTGAGCCTAATAAGTGCCACGCCAGGAATCCAGCCATTTTGGACCTTATCTTGGAAACTAGAGTCAGAATTTCAACTTCCACCTCACTGCTCTGCAAAAATAGATTTACCACCCTCTCTAACACAAACACACACACACACACACACACACACACACACACACACGCACTCATACCATTTCCTGATGCATCGGTTTTCTCAGGAAGAAATAAGCACAATAAGAACCAATTTCCAAGATGCAGAGGTAATCACACTCAGTCAGGACCATGAGCTTATCTTTATTTAACATGCTACCATGGAATTTTCAAGCATATTGAAAAATTAACAAAATTTACAAAAAGTATCCACATCCTCTACTCACAAACCAAAGGTATATTGCTCAAAAGGACTATACTTGTTCTACTATGGACCTTCCCATCCATTCATCATTGTATTTACTCATGAATTTGCATCGTTGAGATGTATATTCTAATAATTTTGCAGATTTTAGTTGGTTTCTACAGTTACAAAAACTTTAAAAAGTCATGAATCACAATTTTTATTTATTTATTTATTTATTTATTTATTTATTTATTTATTTATTGTCTTTTTGAGACAGGGTTTCCCTGTAGCCCCAGCTGTCCTGGAACTCACTCTGTAGACCAGGCTGGACTTGAACTCACAAAGATCTGCCTGTCTCTGCCTCCCAAGTGCTAGGATTAAAGGCGTGCGCCACCAAAATACTCTCCTTTTTGTTTATAAATTGTACTCCTTTTCAAAATTTTACTTTTAATTTATGTGTATGAGCATTTTGCCTGCAAGTATGTAATATCTGTGTTGTGCACTGCCCAGGGAGGTCAGAAGTGGCTGCCATGTAGGTGCTGGGAATTGAACCTGGGTCCTCTGCAAGAACAGCAAGTGCTCTTAACAACTGAGCCATCTCTCAGCCCCTTATAAGTTATACTTCTTAATGTTTAGAAAAACACAGTTTATTATTCCATCCTGATATAAAATCCTGATATCTTTGTCCAGATATAAAACCTCCTTTGTGGTTTTTGGAGTGCCAAGCCAGTCCACGTGATCATCACTCTAGTTAATTTGTACACTTCTGACAATTTCCTCAAATGATGAAAACACTGCCTACCCCAAGCAGAGCTTCTTCACAAAGAGAAAGTAGAAATTTAAAAGAAACATGTAGTTGCCATATGCTACATCTGTGGCTTTACCTTTTATTCCATAATATGCACTATCGTCATGTAGTATATATAACCTGTGAATGATATTTGACATTTACTTATTATAAAATATGTGTACCATTAATTTTTGTAGGCAAGATCTCATAATGTAGCTCAGACTTTCTTGAAATTTACTGTGTATTCCAGGCTTGCCTCAAACTCTTAAAAACCCCTTTTCACCAGCATTCAGATATTAAAATTATAAACATAAACCACAAAACCTGGCTTACAATTATACATGTGTGTATATATATATATATATGCATGTATATTTATAGTATTTGAATTATAATATGTACATATTTTAGAATGTGTATTTATAGGAATATGAATATTAAAATACATGAGAAGGTATGTATTATCACATAACACATACATGATAAATACATGGTTCTCTATACATTTCATTTATACACAAATATATTTCTTTTTACATTGTTGTGGTGTGGGTGCATGTCCTCACGCTTTGTCTCATGGACATACATGTGCAAGTGTTGGTGCATGTGGGTACGTCTGCGAGTGGAAGTCAGAAACTGACATAAAGCGTCTTCCTCAGCTGCTCTTCACTTTATTTATTGAAGCAGAAGCTCTGGCTGTACCTGAGCTCCACAGTTCTGCCTAGGCTAGACAGATTGTCATAGATCTCCTTAATGCAGGGATTACAGATAGCAACCATGCCAGCCTGGCTTTGTGTGCGTGTGTGTGTGTGTGTGTGTGTGTGTGTGTGTGTGTGTGTGTGTGTGTCTGTGTGTGTGTGTGTGTGTGTGTGTGTGTGTGGTCGCTTGAGACAGGGTCTCTCTGTAGTCCCAGCTGTCCTGGAACTTGGCATCTATATTCATTAAGGGTATAGGTCTACAGTGGTTTTTTGGGGTTGGTTTGGTTTGGTTTGGTTTGGTTTTTGGACTTTTGAGACAGGGTTTCCCTGTAGCCCCAGCTGGCCTGGAACTCGTTCTGTAGACCAGGCTGGCCTGGAACTCACAAAGATCTCCTGCCTCTGCCTCCTAATGCTGGGATTAGAGGTGTGCACCACCACGCCCGGCCCACCTGCAGGGCTTTTAAGTGCGTTCTGGGGATCCCAACTCTAGTCTGTACGTCTGCATGGCAAGTTCTTGGTCCTCACCACAGCTCTAAACAGACTTTTTTTAGACCTTCAGTCGTCCAGAGATTAACTTTATTTAAAATGAAGCTTGAAAAAGGAAAAAAGTCACTGTGGAATTGACAAATTTTGACACCAGGATAGAATATGGCCACATGTGTGGGATCACTGAGCAGACACAGGGGGTAGTGGGAGAAACACCCAGAACTGAGGGGCCGAGGAGCTGATGGAGGCAGGGGCATGGCAGGAAGCAGCAGTCCCTGAGTGCCACACTCATCCATGGACCACACGATCCTTTCATCTCACAGAGGAAGGGGAAGCAAACCTTCCCTCCAAACATCCACATCGGACCTCCACGGACATCCTGAAGGATGAAGTGAGCAGTCGCGAATCCCAGGGGCTGCTCTTCTTCACGAGCCGACATCTGGTGTGGCTCCATGCGGTCTTCAGAAAATGTACAGCGAACTCCCCAAAAGCTTTGGCAAAAGCGGTGGCACCCGGAATGAAGCACAAAGCAAAACATTAACATTTCACGCAGTGAGCAGGTCACACTGTGTGAGCTTCAGGAACAAAGAGCCTGGCTTTCCCCAGAGTTTATGCCCATGACATGGCCTCCTGCACAACTCATTACAATTACTCTGATGGCTTCTCCCAGAAGAATATATTGACTTTTGTTGGCATTGAAAAGATGCTCAAAAGATCAAAATGATAAAATCAAGTGGAAAAAGCCTCTGCAGGCATGAAACGCTTCTGCTCAATGGTGCCTGGACTGACGTGTCTCCAAGTGGAGTTTCCCACAGAGAGCTGCATGTGAATGTTGCCTTCTGCTGAGACTGTGGCATGGGAGGCAGAGGGGAGGTTGCAATGACATATGCCCGTTTCAGAGATGCTTACATCTTTCCACAGAAAGGCCGGTGTGGCAGACAACACAGAGGTTTCTTTCTGCTCAAGGATACTGGCCACTGCGGTGCATCAACTCCCTTTAGTACTTCCAATCCTGAAGCACCTGCCCCAAGAAGGATTTCACAGAGCATCACACACAGCTCTCAGACTCTTTGTGTGTTCGACCATATTATTAATAATTGCACAAAATGACGGGTTCCATTGTGACTTTTCACACATGCATATGAATCAATTTTATTCTTGGGATCACAGACACCCATGGGAAAATCTGATTTCTTTTTCCACAGTGATTTATCAGAAATAAAGCAGCAGAAGGGGCCTTTGTCACACATGCAGACTCTAAGACATCTTTCTGAATACTTGACATAGATCTGTTGGTTAATATTCATTATCACATTGCCTTTTCCAGAGCATTGTACATTAAATCCTAGTAGGTTCCTGTACATGTAGCAGACTAACATTTAAGATGTCAATTACCTTGTTTGGCCCTGTGCTGGTTAAACGACTATGTGGTGGGCACAGAATTAAAACTCAGTTCTGTCAAACTCTACAGCTTGGGTTATGTCCAATATTGCATGCTACAGGCTGCAAGGGATATTTCTAAATTACTACTTACTGTTATGTGGTAGAAATGTCACATAGGTAGGGGACACATTTCTCAGCAGGTCATTTCTAACTTTAAGATGCATCCTACTTAAGTGAAGATCTCACTGCATAAAGACTAGTACAGTAAGTCTGAGCTCTGGGGATGCTGCGTTTCTGTCAAGTGCCTAGTGATATAAGTGACCCCTGGATACAGCTGACAGGAAAATCACATTTGGCATGCAAAGATTTAGAGCATGTGACTCAAGCAAAAATATACAAGTTCTTAGACATTTTTAACACAATACTTGAGAGGATTTGCATTAAATAGAAAAAGTGGCAAGCTTTCGAGATGAGCATTTTTAGTCATTATTGATGGTAGTGTCTAAACTATTTTCCCAGGAGGCACATTTGATTTTACTTTATTCCACCCCTTAATGGAGATTAATTGGCTAGCTATAAAAATGCCCATAGCTAACATTTGTCAGGTAGTATATCCCTTAAACATCTTTTCACGTGTGATTGTATTCGATTCCCATAAAAAGCAAGAGAGAGAGAGAGAGAGAGAGAGAGAGAGAGAGAGAGAGAAACTAAGGAAACAGTATGACAAAAATGATTTTAATATTCTCATTAGGTACTTGTTCTCTTGGTGTGGCCAAAATCAGAAACTTAAGGAAGGAGGAATTTATCATGCTTCACAATTCAAATGCACAGTCCTTCTTGGTGAGGAAGTCACAGTGGTAGGAGCTTAGGGCAGTTGATCACAGTGTCTGTGGTCAGGGAGCAGAGGGAGATGAATGTGGTACTCACCTCCCTTCCTCCTTTTTAGTCAATGAAGGACTCCAGCCCATAGCACCCATGATTACGGTGTATCTTCCCACTTCTACTAACCTACTGTAAATAGTCATTCACAACCATGCCCAGAAGATAAGCTAGCTACATAATCTCTGGAAGACTTGTGCAGAAGCTTGTTTCCTGGGTGATTCTTGATCATGCCAAGTTAAATTTATTATTAACCATCACAAGGTGATAATGTTGGCAATCAGATGCAAGTATCTAGTCACATGGATTGTACTGCAATGCTCAGTTTTTTGGACTCAAAGTATCACCCAAACATAGCTGGCAAGTAAATAATTGCAGGCCTATCCGTTTATCAGGGCGGTTGTCACCAACTTCTTCACACTGGGTGGACTGAACAACAGGAACTTATCTTCTTGTGCCTCTGAAGTTAGAAGTGTAAGATCAAGATGTTGGTGGTGAGTTCCTTCCACAGCTGGGGCACAGACCTGGCTTCATCTTTTTTTTTTTCTCTTAGTCTTCGGTGGGTTTTGCTTATAACAGACACTTCCATTGATATGAACCTATGTTCACAGCCATTCCATTGCCTATGAGAATACCTCAATTTTCTTATTTGTGTGTATGTGAGTGTGTGTGTGTGTGTGTGTGTGTGTGCATGTGCCAGGATGTACATGCAAAGATCAGAGATCTTTAAGTAGTCATCACACTGTGAGTCCTGGTGACTAAACTCAGGTCATCAGACTTCGTGGGATCACCGAGGAATCTTCCCAGATAGAGTTCACTTTACTCCAGCATGAACCCATGGTATCAACTTCCATACTCAAAAGTCCTGTTCTCAGTCCAGGAGCAGGGTTTAGGTCCAGCTGAGTAATATTCCACAAGAACACAATTCTACTACTCATAGCAATGTTACAGGCCTGCAGTTGTGCAACTCAGCACCAATAGAAGTAAGGGAATAGCTACAGTGAATCTTGAAGGGCCTAAGAGGACAGCTTCCTGGGTCAGTCACTATAGCTATGTTCAGATAGTTGGTTGCCCAGGTTATCCTAAGTGTGGGAATAGAACCCCCCAAAACCAGAGCATTTAGAATCATTCCAGGAATCAAGAGACAAAGGCAAGTCTGAGCCTGTTTTAACAATAGTAAGTGGAGAGTGTTTCCAAACCACAGAACAGGAACTCAAATTTATTATCAAGGACAGTTTGACCCCTTGAAAATCCCAAACCCAAAGGCCTTAAGATCTGAAAATAATTAAATCTTCACATGATGACAGTGGAAAATTCCACACTTGCTCCCACTTGAGGGCAGTCACAAGGACAATAAAAATGTTACTACGTAAAATAGTCTTTCCAGTGTTTACGTGAGTATATACCTATGAACTAAAATTATTTCTCTGACAGATTTGAGGCCCATATGAACCAAAATAAATCCTGTGTCAGGCTTGAGGCCCACACCCATGTTATTCTATTATATGTGTAAATATTCCACAATACAGATCACTGCTGGTAACACTTCTAAAACATTTTTGATTAAAGATACTCTGCTTGTAGCTCTCATTTTATGTTCATTTCTGGTGATGAAAATGAAATAATGTCATAGTCAGGCTTTAGTTTGTATAATGGGAATACTCACTACACTATCATAGAAATTGTCTTTCAGTCTTCTCCTTGCAAGTAAAATAGAATCACATGACAAGCTCTGTAGCCTAAAGTTTTAGTGCACCAGGGTTTGGCTACTAAATGTTAAAGAAAAAAAAAACTATAATGGGAGGCAAGAAAGAATAATTACTATCAGTATATCTTAGAACCTAGGTTACCTGGCTTTCACATAGGCAAATTATAGACAATCTTTTGTTAGACAAAAACACTTCACGTCCTGTGTGGAGGCCTGTGGGTTTGGAGTGGGGTGGGGGGCAGGTCATTCCGTTAATTGACAGAGGACTCTGAGACTGTCAGGGGGATTTATTTAGACTTTTCTGGAGCTTCTCAAAACTTAACTGTTCTCTGTGTGAAAACAACACTTTCTCTGCTAGAAGAATGACATCTTTAGGGACTTGTCTTTGAAAGGATGTAGTCACTGAAATTCACAAGGAAAGAAATGTTCACACCCTGAATAGGGATTATCTCACTAGATAAATAGCCTTGGCTTCCTTCAGACAGAAATGCATTTTGACAAGGTTAAAGACTCTCTTCTTGTTCCTGAGGCTCCCGTTCTCTGGGACAAATAAGGTTCCTTATCTGAGTGGAAGAGCTAAGGGACTGGAGGAAGGACAACTCATTAATTTTGTCAATAGCCATCTTAGCTTTTATAGACTGTCTTAAGTAAAAGATGGGCTTTTCTGCATTTTTCCATTCCATTCTCAGAGTGATTTAAAAATGGACCTTTCTATTTTCAGCTAATTCCACTCTCTTCATCTGATATTCACAGGGCCCATAAATCTAGCCCTTCTCCACACCTCCCAATGTCTAATCAATTTCTTCCCAGCCAGGAGCTTCTCCTATAATCAAGTCAGTTATAGATCTCTCATCTCCTGGAACATAGTATGTTTTCTTTTCTTTTCACAGTTGATTTTCATTTTCTCTCTCTCTCTCTCTCTCTCTCTCTCTCTCTCTCTCTCTCTCTCTCCCTTACTCCCTTTCTCTGATATCCCTGACTTTCTCTTGCATCTGTCTGTCTCATCCTAATCGAGGGTGGCCAGTGTTTCCTTTATGGCCCATCACCACCTGTAGCAGGCCAGTGACAGGCATTCTCAAAGGACCACAGTGGTGCTGCTGAGTTTGGAAAGGTTAGGATGATGAGTATGAATACTGTCTGCAGAACAGTCAGGGAAACATCAGGAGTAGAAGTGAGCACGCATTTCAGATTCCTAAGAGAGGTTATGAGCGATGAGAGTTCAACTGAATGGCAGGAATTTGGGTCTCAACATCAGAGACAGATTTCAGCAGCATGCTTAACTGTTCATTATGTTCAAGAAGGCGTATCATGAGTTTGATGTATGGAGTCTCTCTTACCACAACTTACAACTTGATGGACTATTAAAGCTCCTGTTTTTACCCAATTCCCACATAACTGAATAATCTTTCCTAGTGTATAAGTAGGGAATCAAATGCTGTGTGGTGTTGTCATGGAAAAGAGACAGTCAATAGTTAAGTATACAATACCCTGGTTTCTTATAACAGCTTGTCAGCCTTCTTGTTAACATTTTGAGACCTTTATTTCGCTCATATTCTAAGTTGTTTAAAGAATCTTTAGTCAAACTAAGTAAAATGAGTTCTATTCTAGAGACAGGGAAGAAAACAGAGAGGTGGCTCATGAAGAAATTCTATTAGTGCGAACCTGACATTTTCTTAGATGAAGAAACTAGTGTACAGCTGGTCAAATTTCCAAGTAAGAAGTATTACATTTGTAAGAAGTATAAATTTTTGTGTTTATATATAGGCAAGTCTATGGAAATCATACCTAATTAATCTTTCACTATTTAATGCAAGCTCCCTGCAATAGGCTATGACTATTGCTGGCATTCTTTATTGTTTTCATCAGAGCAGAGAAGTTTGAGATAAAATGTCATCACACTTTTTGTCATCTTGATTATCAACTTCTAAAAAAGAAGCTCATCATGAAAGATCCAGAGACATCATTTAGCACAGTGAGAAAGGCAAGACCCAGAGAGACCTGCATATGTCAGTCAGTCGCGTTCACTATTTATCTGGTAGGCATTATTCAATGTTCTTAGAATGTAAAAGCAAACATTGATCTTTACCACTTATTCCATGCTCTGTGAGCCTTAGGTGTAGAGGGTGCATTATAGATGTGTCACTTAGGCTTGGGCAATTCATGGACAATGTCTACGTGTGACCAGTTGTGGAAATCTTTATAGACACTGTCAGGTACAAAGGAAGTTTCTTTGATGAGTAGTGACAAGGATATTTATCTGTAAATATAAGGACACATATTTTGCACATCAGTTCTCATTAATGAAGCTTCCTCCTGCAGCAGAGGGTCAGGAACACAAAAGGTCACAAAGCAGGGGGAACAAGAGTCTACCGAGTGTGGGATAGTGGACAGGACTCCTGTGTTAAACTTCACCCATCAAGGGCTTAGGAACCATTGGAAGAGGAGGGGCACAAAGATCTTAAGAGCCAGTGGGGAGGTCCTACGGCTCCTGGGACCTTGCCCTTATGAATCTACAGCCAATGGGGAGGTCCTAGGGCTCCTGGGACCTTGTCCACCTGAATCTACGGCAGTGGGGAGGTCCTAGGGCTCCTAGGACCTTGCCCACATGAATCTACAGCGAGTGGGGAGGTCCTAGGGCTCCTGGGACCTTGTCCATATGAATCTACAGCAGTGGGGAGGTCCTAGGGCTCCTGGGACCTTGTCCACATGAATCTGCAGCGAGTGGGGAGGTCCTAGGGCTCCTGGGACCTTGCCCACATGAATCTACAGCAGTGGGGAGGTCCTAGGGCTCCTGGGACCTTGTCCACATGAATCTACAGCAGGGGGGAGGTCCTAGGGCTCCTGGGACCTTGCCCACATGAATCTACAGCAGGGGGGAGGTCCTAGGGCTCCTGGGACCTTGCCCACATGAATCTACAGCAGTGGGGAGGTCCTAGGGCTCCTGGGACCTTGCGCACATGAATCTACAGCCAGTGGGGAGGTCCTAGGGCTCCTGGGACCTTGCCCACATGAATCTACAGCAGTGGGGAGGTCCTAGGGCTCCTGGGACCTTGCCCATATGAATCTACGGCAGTGGGGAGGTCCTAGGGCTCCTGGGACCTTGCCCACATGAATCTACAGCGAGTGGGGAGATCCTAGGGCTCCTGGGACCTTGTACACATGAATCTATGGCAGTGGGGAGGTCCTAGGGCTGCTGGGACCTTGTCCACATGAATCTACGGCAGTGGGGAGGTCCTAGGGCTCCTGGGACCTTGCCCACATGAATCTACAGCGAGTGGGGAGGTCCTAGGGCTCCTGGGACCTTGCCCACATGAATCTACAGCCAGTGGGGAGGTCCTAGGGCTCCTGGGACCTTGCCCACCTGAATCTACAGCGAGTGGGGAGGTCCTATGGGATCCTGGGACCTTGTCCACATGAATCTACAGCAGGGGGGAGGTCCTAGGGCTCCTGGGACCTTGCCCACATGAATCTACAGCCAGTGAGTAGGTCCTAGGGCTCCTGGGACCTTGTCCACCTGAATCTCCAGCAGGGGGGAGGTCCTAGGGCTCCTGGGACCTTGTCCACATGAATCTACAGCAGGGGGGGAGGTCCTAGGGCTCCTGGGACCTTGCCAACATGAATCTACAGCAGGGAGGAGGTCCTAGAGCTCCTGGGACCTTGACCATATGAATCTACAGCAGGGGGGATGTCCTAGGGCTCCTGGGACCTTGTCCACATGAATCTACAGCCAGTGGGGAGGTCCTAGGGCTCCTGGGACCTTGCCCACATGAATCTACAGCAGGGGGGAGGACCTAGGGCTCCTGGGACCTTGTCCACATGAATCTACAGCGAGTGGGGAGGTCCTATGGGCTCCTGGGACCTTGTCCACCTGAATCTACAGCAGGGGGGAGGTCCTAGGGCTCCTGGGACCTTGCTCATATGAATCTACAGAGAGTGGGGAGGTCCTAGGGCTCCTGGGACCTTGCCCACATGAATCTACAGCAGGGGAGAGGTCCTATGGGCTCCTGGGACCTTTCCCACATGAATCTACAGCAGTGGGGAGGTCCTAGGGCTCCTGGGACCTTGCCCATGTGAATCTACAGCCAGTGGGGAGGTCCTAGGGCTCCTGGGACCTTGCCCATATGAATCTACAGCCAGTGGGGAGGTCCTAGGGCTCCTGGGACCTTGCCCACATGAATCTACAGCCAGTGGGGAGGTCCTAGGGCTCCTGGGACCTTGACCACATGAATCTACAGCAGGGCGGAGGTCCTAGGGCTCCTGGGACCTTGTCCACATGAATCTACGGCAATGGGGAGGTCCTAGGGCTCCTGGGACCTTGCCCACATGAATCTACAGCAGTGGGGAGGTCCTAGGGCTCCTGGGACCTTGTCCACATGAATCTACAGCAGTGGGGAGGTCCTAGGGCTGCTGGAACCTTGTCCACATGAATCTACGGCAGTGGGGAAGTCCTAGGGCTGCTGGGACCTTGTCCACCTGAATCTACGGCTGTGGGGAGGTCCTACGGCTCCTGGGACCTTGCCCACATGAATCTACAGCGAGTGGGGAGGTCCTAGGGCTCCTGGGACCTTGCCCACATGAATCTACGGCAGTGGGGAGGTCCTAGGGCTCCTGGGACCTTGTCCACATGAATCTACGGCAGTGGGGAGGTCCTAGGGCTTCCGGGACTTTGTCCACATGAATCTACAGCAAGTGGGGAGGTCCTATGGGCTCCTGGGACCTTGCCCACATGAATCTACAGCAGGGGGGAGGTCCTAGGGCTCCCGGGACCTTGTCCACCTGAATCTACAGCAGGGGGGAGGTCCTAGGGCTCCCGGGACCTTGTCCACATGAATCTACGGCAGTGGGGAGGTCCTACGGCTCCTGGGACCTTGCCCACATCAATCTGCAGCAGTGGTGTCAACACGCATGAGACCCGTGCAGGCTCTGGCGGACAAAGTCTCAGCACAGAACTGTGGAAATGGGCAACAAGCCCACATCATAGTGGAAAAGTATTGTCAGCTGATTACTGCTGGGTGAGAACAGCTGATATTCTTTTTTTTTAATTTATTGTTTTACATATTTTTTTGTGCAAGATTATGTTACAAATAGAATCCAGACTCATGTCCCCCTCCAAACCCCCCCCACCCCACCAGATTCACCCTTTCAGTCAGGTCTTTGATGCAGTCCCCTCTGTTGTTGGTGTTGTTGTTCTTTCCAATATGCATCACTCCCAACAAGAAATGTTTATAACTAGGTTATTGACACTAGCATCCACAGATGAGGGATACCATTCGTCATTTGTTTTTCTGGGACTGTGTTACTTCACTTAACATAATATCTTCCAGTTCCATCCATTTACCGGCAAAGTTTATGATGTTGTCTTTTTTTTTTTTCTGCTGCATAGAACTCCATTGTGTAGATGTACCACATTTTCTCTATCCACTCATCAGTTGAGGGGCTTTTGGGTTGGTTCCAGCTTTTTGCTATTGTGAACAGAGCTCCAATAAACATAGCTGTGCATGTATCTCTGCCATAGGATAAGTCTTGTGGGTATATACCCAGGAGTGGTATGACTGGGTCAGGTGGTAAGCTCATTTGGAGTCTTCCAAGGGTTCTCCACACTGCTTTCCATAGTGGCTGTACAAGTTTACATTCCCACCAGCAATGGATGAGTGTTCCCCTTTCCCCACAACCTCTCCAGCACTTGGTATCATTTGTTTTCTTTTTTTCCCTTTTTTTATATATTCTTAAAGGGAGGGATTCTAGATAGACTGACTAGACCTCAGTGGGTAAGCTTGCACTGAGGAAAGTCTGGGGAAACTAACTTGAAAAGATAGACCTTAATACAAATGATAGAATGTGTCAGTTCTGGAGGGTTTTATAGCAGAGTGCCAGTGGGGAAAGGCATGCAATGACGATTAATATTAATATTGACTGAGATGTTCTGTTTGAAATACACCAAATTCAATAAAAATTTTTACAATTATTTTAAAAAGTAAATATTGCTCTTGTTACAGCATTATAGTCCAAATGTCATATAAGCAACAAAACATGGACCTAGTAAAGACACTGAAATGCTCCATACTTTGGAGCAATCTGTGCATGGGAAGGAAGCCCAAGCAGACCCCAGAAAGGGGAATAGTTATGCCAGGACTAAAGGAGATTACGGTTAACCAGGGTAGCCTTGTCAGCCTCCTTGAGAAGACACTAAATATCTGAGTGTGGTCTCACAGCACATTGGGCTAGCATGCTTTCTAAGCCAGGGTAACATGCAAAGTATTTGTTGTGGGGAGCACATCCTGCTCAGGGCTCAATCACAGCAACCCCAGTTCGTACGCATTGTGTGGAAGCTGCGGGCTGTGCAGTGTGAACTGGCTGTGCACAGAAATGTAAATAAGCACACCCGAGTGGCAAAAGCAAACTACGCTCAAGAGGAGTCAAAGGCAGTCAACTTGGTACCTGAGAAGCACTACCAAGTCTCAAGCATAAAGGGCAGCTCTTAAGCCTTCTACTCTGCAAAAGAAAACACTCCACACAGGGAGTTAACAGCAGAGATCCATCTCCTTGCAGCCATGCAGGCTGGAACAATAAGACTAAGCTTAGCAGGGGTGGTCTTTCCTTACTCTTACTGAAGATGGTCATCTTCTCTCTGTACCTAGCGTGTTCCTTCCTCTATGTTACATTCCTTCCTCTATATTACATTCCCTGCATATCCCAATGTCCTCTAGTGAGGATATCAGTCATGTTGAGTTAGGCTTCTCCAGATGGTCCCATTTTAACTGACATTTTCTGTGAAGGCCAATCTCAAAATCAAAACACATTCCATAGTACTGTGGGATAAAAGCTTAAACACATATTTGGGGCCACAAGAAAGAGTCAGTCCATGACATTAATTAATTTACTAATTTATTTATTTTCAATTAATTAATTTATTTTTTTATCAAATCTAGACCCGCATCCCCTCCATCCCCCCACCCCACCAGAGCTCATGCATTCTGCCAAACATGCTTTTCATCTCTTTCTCAGTCTTTCTCAATATTCTCCATGAGGATGTTGACTGTTTTGAGCAGAAGTTCACTGTTTCAGTCAGTTCTTTGATGCAGTCCTTTCTGTTGTTGTTGTTGTTGTTGTTGTTGTTGTTGTTTCCAATATGCATCACTCCCAACTGCTTTGGACAAAAGTTCAAGCGGCCATGCACAAGAAATACTTACAACTAGGTAATTGGCACTAGCATCCACAGATGAGGGATACCATTCGTCATTTGTTTTTCTGAGACCATGTTACTTCACTCAGCATGATGTCCTCTAGCTCCAGCCATTTTCCCGTGAAGCTCATGATGCATGACACTAATTTAAACAGTGACAGATGAGCTGAGATCTGATACCAAAAGAGTTAAAGGAAGTCGTAAGACAAAACTGTACTGGCAGTTCAAGAGGTCAGAAGTTGACCTGAAGTTTCTGGGATGGCAAAAGTGAATTGATAGGGTCAGTTAATGCTAAAAGGCAATGGATGTACCTTTCTCAATGGCTACTTGTCATTTTTCGATAGCAGCAGTGTGGAAAGAATAAGTTCACGGGTAGAGCTTGGCAGCTGCAGAGACCCTAGGTTAAGCATGAGCTTGCTCATGGAGCGATACGGTGGCCAAACGACAAAGCAGGGATGAGGTGAAGCCGTGGCTATTTCTCTCACAGTGGTCCAGCCCTTTCTTTAAAAGCACTGAGGGAGAGGGTGTGGGGAGAGAGGGAGAGAGAGCATGAGATGGAGGACAATATCTACATCAGGAGGACCGCACAGGGCCCAAAGCTGCAGTAAATGCAGAACTGGAGCAGCCATGCTGAAATATGTCTGATCTAAGAAATGCACACATGAACTGGGCAGAGTGCGGCTCTGTAATCCTCAGAGGAAGGAGATCACAAAGTTTTTAAGCAGAGATGATTGTGAAATTTCTGTACTTAGTTACTTGCACTTTAAACCTGAGCCTCTTTCAAAAGCCCCTCCTGCCCCTAAACCCCTGTATTTTTCCATATAGAGGGCTCCTTATCTCTCTTCTGAGGTAGGAAGTGCCAACTGCACTTCATTACTATAGCAGCAATTGTTGGATTCGGACAGGTGCAGGCTTTCCTTGGAGTCCCAGGCCTCCAGCACAATATTCTTGGGAGCTCAAACTAGTGTCTCCCTTGAATCCTTTTCTTAGTTCCATGACCAACTGTGTTCCTTAATGAACATGCTTTCTTTTTAAACAAGCTGGGGTGGATTCTATCTTCTGCAGCTAAGCATACTGACCACTATAATAATAGGACTCCAGAAAAGATACTTTTAGGAATGGCATTATCAGTGCCATTTTCTGTTAGTCCCAATGCTATAGCTTTAGTGCCCAGCCTAGAAGTGTTTGGTTTTTTGATCAAGGCGAGATATAGGTTCCACCCAGAAAGACAGTGATGAAATGGGTGCTCGGTATCATAAAACTGGTAAAAACTGGTAATCCACTTGACACATAAAAGGTAGAGGGAAAGGAATATTAAAGGAAATATTAAAGGAAATATGTCTGGTTTTTGAAAAATTAACTATGTACATATAAATTCCAAATATAAATATTCTTATAGATGTCCAGATGATTATTATAATACTCAAATGAGATCATTCATTGGCTGGTTCAGTTGTTAGCAGTATAAGAATACAAACATGGAGAATGAGGAAGACTGGGAGGCAGAAGAGGGAAGAGAAGGGGAGGCAGGAGAGGAAAGAGAAGGGGAGGCAGGAGAGGAAAGAGAAGGGGAGGCAGGAGAGGGAAGAGAAGGGGAGGCAGGACAAGAAACTATACAATGGGCCTGGTTCACGTCCTCTTACAGCAGAAATGTTGTGATTTTCTTTTTTCTTTCTGAAACTGCAGCCAAAGCACGTAATTTAGTACTGATAGAGGAGGGAAGAATGGTGTCAAGCTTAGTGACTACGGAGCACCTAGGAGAAGTCAGGGGTATGGAGAGGTCCCTGAAGGCCACAAGACAAGGAAGGTCTGCATATAAGTAGTGCAGCCAAGAGGCCGAATCTGGAGGGAGAACAGGGCTCTCGAAAGGAAGAGGCACCTGACTTAGGTGAAAAACACCCTGGGTCTCTGGAAGCAGCTCTGACGTTCCTTGGTGCCCTGGTTCTATTAACACTGCCCTCTTTTACTCTCATGGTGCCTAAGTTTGGAAGATACATGGCTTGTTTCATGAAGAAGAAATCATGGCCACACTGCTGACTCAAGGGTAAGAAAACTCATGGTCTGTATCCACCACCCCATTACCAGCCACTTCCAATGGACAAAGAGATGCAAAATTTTGATGTTCTCCCATCATGACTATTCATGATGAAGCAGAGTTACTGTGTCCTCGGTTCACACCTCAGTGAGCAAACTCTTTTATGCCTGCTGACAAAAGAACCCTTCCCTCCCCAGGAACACCCTAGAAAACACTGCTATTTATATTTACTTACTGAATCTGTCCAAGAAGGACAGTAAGTTCTCATTGTGCAAACACAGAAGTCAGGACCCAACTGTCCCTTCCAGAAGACAGGCTACCCATGGTGTCAGTCTCTTAGTTCAGACAGAGAGTTTCTGGGTTCCAGACGCACCCACAACATCACTCCACCCTTTTGCTCCGTAGGCCTGGGCACAAGTTTCTTTGGAAATCCTCTCCTTCGCCAAGTGAAAAGACTTACAGTCAGTGTGGAAATGAAGGGCCATATGTTGGTTTCTGAGGTGAGCCTCATTTCTCCACAGTAGACGTTACCATTGTGTTTAATGTGCTGCGCAGTTCTAATTTTATGGACATTACAATGATTTCCTTGTTCCCCTTGGCTGATCTTGAAATAAGCACAAATTGTGAATTTATAAAGTAAAATTTCCTAGTAAAATTGATGTTCTTTTTCTTTACTCATTAGGGTTCTTTTCATTAGAAAGAGAGGTATTGCATGTTCTACTTCAAGTGTTACCAGCTCAGTCTCACAATTTTATTATCTGAAACACTGAAAGCCCATGAGAGGCACCACTTGGGAAGTAGGAGTACTCTCACAAAATATGTTTTAAGTAGGTTCCCAGAGGTAGCTGTTTTGTTTTCCCCCTCTTTCCCTTGATTTTGTTTTGAAGAAGAAGAAGAAGAAAAAAGCTTTGCTTATTTATATTTCGTGGGAAAAATCATTAGCATTTTGTATTTTTTGGTAGGCTTTTCTTCTTCCCAGGGAATTATTTTACATCTGAAAGGGCATTATTTCATTATTCCTCAATGAATAATGAGAAAGATTTCGGGAAATCTTGCCTTTTCAGCTCGGCTCCCTCCCCAGCCTCTTTTCCAACCCACATATGTATAGATTGTGTCACTAGAGGCCAAAGAGTTACTGCGGATATTGTAGACATTTTATTTCTGGCCTCAAAGTCACATCACTGCACAATGACAGCTATTCCTGCCTGTTCTGGCTGCAAAAGAGGGTCCCTGTCATTGACTCAAAAACCCAACATGGAAACTTTTATCAAAGACCATTCCTTCAGGGCATGTCATTGAACCTGCGAATTGGATTTACACACTCCGATTTTGCAAACACAGACTATACACATAGTGTGAGACTGGCACTCACAGAATTATACAGGACTGTACATACAAATCAGCTCTCATTGAATCTTTGAAAATAAGACTGCAGTTCTTCTGGATTTACCACCCACTCCAACACTGGATAACACAAACAAATCACTGTCACTGAGCTGGAAAATATGAAATGTCCGTGGGTCGGCTTCTCTGTCCTAATGGGGGAGGGGTTGCAGGTAATGCATTTCCAGAGTGTTTAAAATAGGATGCAAATGACGGCCTTGCATTTTTCTCCTATTGGTGTTGTAGTCTGGATAAATCACACCCTTTGGCATTTGCACTGATACAACAAGAACATACCATGTGGCACAAATAACCTCATTTCCATAAAACAGCCTTTAAAATTAGAAAATGTATAATTCATTTGGGGTGGCTATTACTGCTTTTGGGAGGGATTTAGACTTGTATTTAAATGCAAATAGCAGCATGTTTTTTTCTCTCTCTCTTTCTCAGTTACACATAGGGAGCCACAAAATTTAGAAACTCCAAGCCGTACCATTATTTTAAACTATGACTTCTAGCTTATAATAAATAACAAAACCTAGTTGTATACCCCATTACAGTTTGCAGCAGGAATTCACATCTTCGATTAGGTTCTGTACTCCTTGAGGGAACCAGCCCATTTTGCACATGAAGACATTGAGGCACAGCTAAATGACTCTTTGGAGTCACACATTCAGAGTGGGTGAGCCAAGACTTGAACACTGATTTAAAGCCATCTGAGCATACAGACGGATGGAAGGCTGAGCAGTGGCTCCAAGGTAGCCAGGGGGAGTGAGCATGAGGGAAGACAGAAGGAGGACAGACTTAGAAGGACGAAAATGTCGAGGCAGCAAGGGCCTGGGCCAACCGTCCATCTGACAAAGACTCAGTCCTCCGCCTGCTCCCTCTACTCCCGGCCCCGATCCCGCAGGTGCCATTTCTTTAATGCTGGCTCACTGACCCCACAAACCAGTTCCTTCCATCGAACTGTACCTCAGAGTCTCCTTCACTGGAGAAGGCTGTTTATCCTACAATCATCAAGGAAGGAGAACCTGCTTCAGAGCTGCCTCCTTGGACTCACATCTCATGTTTTAAGCATAAAAACTGTTGCTCCACAAAGGAGCTTTGTTTCCAGCTCCTGGCTCTCTGCATATCCTGAAGTTCTCACTGCATCTGCCCCACTTCTTCACTAGCCTTCTTCTTCCTTCCTCTGCTTAATTCCAGCTTATTCAAGTCTATCCAAATGCAGGGGCTCCCTGGGAAAACTTTGCTAAATCTACTTCCCCAGCAACCAGTCTAGACAATGGCTACACGTTCTCTGACCCATTTCGCAGTGAGAGCTTTACATACATTTTACTGTTCAAATATCCAGTGCACAGTAACCTGACCCAGTGGTCTGGGACTGGAAAACAATGGTCTCCCCTTGTTCATCCGTGGGTCTCTGACAGGAGTCAGAATACAAACATACAGAAGGACTGACTGTGCATTAGTTGAATCCCAATTCCTTCATACTATACATATGAGTTTTATACATATTTGTACATCTACTAAAATTATCTCCTCCTGGCCTCAGTCTTGCCACTATGACCCATCTTGTCAACCTCCAGACAGTGACCCGGGAATTTTTCTTTCACAACCTTTAAGTTCACTCCTAAATTTAACATAGCAAACCAGCTTCCCATTGGTGAGCAGTTATCGCAGTCTTTCCAGAGTCTGGATACCATTCCCAGGCCATCCTTTCTTCCTTCCTCATCTCTTGCACAGGCGAAATGAAGAGGTTGGAATACAGGAATTCCAATTTCTTTACATTCGAACTTTGGAATCTCAAGATGTTAATGGGATTCATTGGGGACTTAATTAGAAGCGCAAAGCAGTGGAAAATGGAAAATGTCCTGATGAGAACGAGAACAGAGCAGAGGGAACGTTTGAAATGAGATGACTCTCCTCTGAACCTTCTCTCATCTGAGTCACAGGGGAAGGACAGGGTTTGACCCCACATTGGGAGGATATTTATCATTACAGTCCCTTTTTGTGGGTGAAACCAGAGCTGGAAAATGTCCTACAGTACGGAGTGACCTCCTGTGAAATAAGGGGTACCTCTACCCACAGGACCAGAACCCACGAAGGGGACCTCAGCGCTGTTCATGTAATCCACATGGATAAGTCTACCTTGAGCATTCTGTGAAAAGTCCATTGAAATAATAGGTGCACAGATAAATTCGGGCATAGAAGAGTTTTCAGCTGTGCCATGGGCTGACTTTTCTGATATAACACAGAATTCTAATTATCCTTGAAGTTCTCTGCTTGACCTATATCAAAAAGTACCAACAGTTTCTTCCTTTAAGCACTTGGCTTCCAGAAAATGTTACGTGTCCTCATTTCCCATAACCTTTCCCTCCTGTGCCCACATCAAAGCCTTGACACCTCCCAGGGCTCCAATCACCAGGAAATGTACCACATCTTCCCAAGACTCATTTGGGTTTCTCTTTCTTCAATGAGCTGATTATATCCTGTTCTAGGCTGAGCATGTGACACTGTGCCTCTGACATTACAATCCTCATATTTGTTTAACTATCTTTTAAAAACATAAATGTAGGAACAGCAAGATGGCTCAGGAAATAAAGGTGTTTTTTACCAAGCTGGATAACCTGAGTTCAGTCCCAGGGCCTCTCGTGGTGGAGAGAACTGACTCCTCTGACCTTCACAAGCACACCATGACACCCCCTCCAGATAGATAAATAAATGTAATAAAATAAATGCATAGATTATAGTGTCGGAGTACCTTCACAGTGACACATATTGCTCTCAAAGTATAGCAGGCATTATTATGAACTCGACATTATAGTTACATACTGTTTCTAAAATTTCAGAATAACGAAAATCAGTTTTGGAGAGGGTTGTACATTTGCCACAAACATTAATAATGGACCTAAATAGAAGCAAACATCTGCTCAATTATGGTTCAGAGAAAATTAACTTGCTACATTCTGTTTACAGTAAGATTTGTAAAAGCAATGGTGAGCAATTGATTATGTAAACCAGAGGAAACCAATAATGTTATCTTCTCTACAGGCAGAGTAAAAATATGTCTTTTTTATCATAAATGCATCTATTCAACACTACTACATAATTAAGGTTTATTCTTATAAATTATGTGTATGCATAAGTATCAGTGTGAGAGTATCTGCATGTTAGTGACCGTCCCATTGAAGGCAAAAGAGAGGTCCAAAGTCCTTGGGGCCGAAGTTGCAGGCATTGTGAGCCAAACCACATGGGTTCTAAGAACCGAGCTGAAGTCCTCTATGAGGTTTATATTTACTCTAAACTCATGAGCCATGCCTACAACACTCAGATCCATAGTTTTCAAGGATGAGTTTGAACTAATAGCTGTTAAGTGACCAGGTAGTCTTTTGTGAACCATGCCCGCAAGTCCCATCTCAGGTGGAGCTCCAGGCCATGCAGCACACATTCAGGGAAGGATCTTCCTTCTAGTGTGCTGATGAGACAGACAGGCTCAAGGGAGAGTTTCCTTCTTTTTTTTTTTTTTTTTAGAAAAGCTGATGACTGGCAGCTCAGTGGCAGAGCCTGTGCCTTGGTGTATAGCCCCTACACTCAGTATTTAACACTGGAGACAAAACTAAGCTGTTGGGTTTCCAAAGTTAACATTTTTATGAATAATGTCATATGTTCAGCTGTGGAAAAAATATACAACTGGACCCTAGGAGTCACAAGGAAAGCCTGAAAGAGAAGAGGCTGGAGGACTAACCCGCCAGCTCTTTATCCTTTGCTCCCTCTGGATTCAGTTAACATCCTTCATATTCAGGTTGTGCTTCTCAACCTGTGGTCTGATGCCCCTGGAGGACCTTTGGAGATTTTACATTTTAATTTTTATAATATAAACGTATCATATAGTATAAAATATAAACATATTTTGAATCAGATGGGTTAACACTTCTTTTTCTTATTACTTCTTTATTTTTTTTCATTTTTAACAATAAGTAATAATTTATGAATACAAGCTTCCTTTGTGTAAAACCAATTTGCAAGCAGTTGTACCCAAACCCACACAGCCCCTGGCTCCCACCATCCAGCTGGGGGGCTTGTATGTTCAATCAAGTTGATCAAATAAGTGTCCAGAATATATTGCTGTAGTTTCACCATTCACCCCAATCACAGCCCTTACATTCTACTGTGCTCTTCTTCCACAGATTGTTCCCTAAGCTTAGAAAAGGAGCACAGGTGGATGAGAGGCAAAACAGTCTACTTTCTCTGGAGCTGTTGTTTTGGACTCTGGTCAATTCTAGCTGCTTCCTTTCATGGGCTGACAGTTTGTCCAGGAATAACTTTTCAATCCTACTAATGAAGCACAAGCAATTAGATATATAGGTATTTAAATAGTACTAATAGTTATGGTAGGTTACTTTGGTATGCTAATCTATGAATTACATTTTTTTCTGTAAAATATGACAGGGTCTTACTGTGGCTTTTAATATCTCTTAACCACTAGAGGATGTAAGCTTGTGGCATCAGCCATGGGTTATTCCTCCAAGGAGAGAGCTAATAGCCAATTAGATTTGGGATATACAGGCATATGGCTGCCACTGCTGCACAGTATTTCCAAGCAGGTGAGGTATAGCTGGTGCTGAAGAGGAGTCTTGCTTGACTCAAGGAGACCTATATTTGCTTTATTGGTTTAGTGGCCTTTGGTAACACTCTCTGGTATTCCAGAGACCAACTGTACACTTGCAAGTGTGGTGTCAATACATCTTTCCCATGCTTACATCAGATCTTCCACAGCAGGGCCTTATCGCCTCTCTTCTTGCAGGTATCCCAGTTTACAGGCAAGAAGCCTTTACCTTTTGGGGGGGGTCTTGGATCCCCTGGCCAACATCTCCTTGGTAGAATAATCCATTGCTGATATCAGAGCTCTCCTGTATTAATATATTTTGCTTAAGTGCATAGTTTAAGGAGACGTTAGTATTATATTTGGTTCTGAATAGAGAATAATCCTTTCACAATTCATATGTCTATTAGTCAATTAAAGAAGGCAGTTTTACCAGTTTTATAAGAGATTACCTCTATAACAGTTGGCTCCAATTTACAGTTAGAGAGTGACCTCATCATCCGCATATTTCTCCTTATTCTGTGGGGGGGGGGGAGGTAAGACAGTCTCTCGTATTACAACTTTGTGGCACCTAGAAGGTAAGTTTTGTTAGGACTCATTATAAATAGTTGTTACAAGTAGGATCCACATAGGGGTTTGATGTCTGTAGTAGTCTGAGGCTTTTCTTCCTTTCAATGTTCAGACAGGCCAACCTTTCTGCTGGCACTTCCTGGTATATCCTACACAATGCAAAGCTGTATCTTTTCTTTCTCAGCCATTAAGTTGGTGACATTTTGACCTGTTAGAACATACAAATCTTTTCCTGTAGTTAGTTTTAAAATTTGAATTGCAAAGTTTTTGACAAAAAGGTTTCATATATATCTGTACCCCCCGTTTTTATTTTAGGTTCTTGTTTTTTGAGCCATTAGTCTCAAAAAGGCAGTTGTATTACATATACCTATAGGTTGGAATCAAGGTGCAGATTTCATCAAATTCACCCAAGCTGTATTGGGTGACTGTGTAAGGTTAGCTTAGGAAGCAAACTTAATTTTTTAAGTTAAATCATCCTACAGGTAAAATGATTTGATGATACAAGATGATACGGTACAGAAGAAAAATTATAGAGAACATTTGTATGTGTCAATCCCAAAGTTATTGTTATACAGATTTTAAGTAAAACAAATGTGAACAACAACAATTTATAATTCCAATTCACTCAGGTGCATTACTGTTTCTATCAGAACCTTTAAACCAATGTTGTTTAATATACACATATTTACTTTTACTAAGTCCTAAAACACCATGTAACCTGTAGACAGAGTCTGGGCAAAATTGGATACTTGTTGAACTCACATCGATTAAGTATACATTAATCGAATATATACCCATGTCCCTCTCCCACTTCTCCCACCCCTCGCGATTCACCATTTTAGTCAGTTTTCTGATGCAGTTTTCTGTTGTTGTTCCTTTAATATGCATCCCACTCCACAAGAAATATTTATAACTGGGTTATTGGTGCTAGCATCCACAGATGAGGGATACCATTCATCGTTTGTTTTTATGGGACTGTGATACTTCACTTAATATAATATCTTCTAGCTCTATCCATTTACCTGCAAAGTTCATGATGTTGTCTTTCTTTACTGCTGCTTAGAACTCCATTGTGTACATGTACCACATTTTCTCTATCCACTCATCAGTTGAGGGGCATTTGGGCTGGTTCCTGCTTTTTGCTATTATGAACAGAGCTGCAATAAATATAGCCGTGCATGTATTTCTGCAGTAAGATGAGTCTTGTGGGTATATACCCAGGAGTGGTATGACTGGATCAAATGGTAAGCTCATTTTGAGTCTTCCAAGGGTTCTCTACACTGCTTTCCATAGTGGCTGTACAAGTTTACATTGCCACCAGCAATGGATGAGTGTGCCCCTTTCCCCACAACCTCTCCAGCACTTGATATCGTTTATTTTATTGATCCTGGCCAGTCTTATCAGAGCGAGATGATATCTTAGAGTGGTCTTGATTTGCACTTCCCTAATTATTAGTGATGGTGAACAGTTTCTAAGATGTTTCTCAGCCATCTCTAATTCCTCCTCTGTGAAGTCTCTATTCAGTTCTTTCCTCCATCTTTTGAGTGATTCATTTGTTTTCTTTCTTCTTTGTTTTTTGAGTAGTTTGTATACTCTGGAAATTAATGCTTTGTCAGATGTATCTGCAGTGAAGGTTTCTCCCCACTCTGTGGGTTTTCTCTTCACTTCCTTTGTTGTTTTGATGTACAGAAGCTTTTGAGTTTAATGAGGTCCCATTTGTCAATTGTCATTTTATTTCTTGTGCAGCTGCTGTCTGATTTAGGAAGTCTTTTCCTACCCTATGTCTTGTAGTCTGCTGCCAAGTTTCTCTTCTATGACCTCCAGAGTTTTGGGTTTCACGTTGAGTTCTTTGATCCATCTGGAATTGACTTTTGTACAGGGCAAGAGGTAGGGGTTTAATTTCATTTCTCTACAGGTGGTGGTCCAGTTTTGCCAACACCAGTTACTGAAGATGCTGTCTTTCCTCCATTGCATCTTCTTGGCCCCCTTGTCAAATATGAGGTGGCTGAAATTGTATGTGCTCAGGTTTGGATCTTCAGTTTTATTCCATTGGTCAACTGGTCTGTTTTTGTGCCAGTACCAAGCTGTTTTTATGACTATAGCCCTGTAGTATAGTTTGATGTCTGGTATAGCGATCCCCCCTGTATTGCTCTTTTCACTCAGGGTTGCTTTGGCTATTCGGGGTCTTTTGTTTTTCCAAATGTAATTGAGGATTTTTTTTCCAAGCCTGTGAAGAAACTCTTGGGGATTTTGATTGGGATTGCATTAAATCTGTACACTAGTTTGGGTAGAATGGATATTTTTACTATATTTATTTTCCCAATCCATGAGCATGGGAGGTTTGTCCATCTTCTAATGTCTTCCTCAATTTCCTTTTTCAGGGGTTTAAAATTTTTGTTGTAGAGATCCTTGGTGTCTTTGGTTGGGTTTGTTCCTAGGTATTTTATTGTTTTTGAGGCTATTGTGAATGGGAAGGTCTCCTTGTAGTCATTCTTCAGTTACTTGTTGGTGTAAAGAAAGGCTACTGATTTTTCTAGATTTATTTTGTATCCTGCCACTTTACCAAAGCTCTTAATCGTTTCTACGAGTTTTCTGGTGGAGTTCTTAGCATCCCTTAGGTAGACAATCATATCATCAGCAAAAAGGGATAGCTTGATTTCCTCTTTTCCAATGAGAACTCATTTAATTTCCTTTTCTTGACTTATTGCCCTAGCAAGGGTTTCAAGCACTATATTGAAAAGGAGTGGTGACAGGGTCCAGCCTTGCTGAGTTCCTACCTTGAAGGGGAATGCTTCTGTGGTTTCACCATTTAGGATGATATTGCCTGTGGGTTTCCTGTATATGGCTTTGATTACATTGAGGAATGATCCTTCCAGTCCAATTCCCTCTAGGACTTTAAACATGAAGGGATGCTAGATTTTGTCAAAGGCTTTCTCTGCATCAATTGAGATGATGGTGTGGCTTTTGTCTTTCAGTCTATTTATATGTTTGATGATATTTATTGATTTTTGTATGTTGAACCATCCCTGCATCTCTGGTATGAATACAACTTGGTCATGATGGATGATTTTCTTGATGTGGGTCTGTATGCGATTTGCCTGTATCCTGTTTAGAATTTTGGCATCTGTGTTCATTAGGGAGATGGGTCTATAGTTCTCCTTTTTGGTTGTACCTTTACCTGGTTTTGATAATAGCGTGATGCTGGCTTCATAGAAGGAATCTTGTAGAACTCCCTCCAATTTTATCCTTCTAAACAACTTTAGTAGTAATGGTTGTAATTCTTTTTGAAATATTTTATAGAATTCTGCCATGAAACCATCTGGGCCTGGGCATTTTTTGGTTGGGAGGCTACTTATTACATGTTCAATTTCTTCATGTATTATTGGTCTATTTAGGCTGTTGATCTCTTCTTGGTTGAGCTTTGGTGATTCCCAGGATTTCAGATATTCATCCATTTCTTCTAGGTTTTCAAACTTAGTAGAGTATAGGTTTTTGAAGTATCTCCATATGATTGTCTGGATCTTTTCATTGTCTGTTATGATATTTCCCCTTTCATCACAGATTCTATTGATTTGGAGTTGTTCCTTCTTTCTTTTGGATAACTGTGCTAGAGGTCTGTCTCTCTTGTTTATTCTCTCAAAGAACCAAATTTTGGATTCATTGATTTTTTTTGGTGTGGTTTTCTTTGTTTCTATTTCATTGATCTATGCTCTGATTTTTGTTATTTCTTCTTTGCTGCGTTTAGGGTTCATTTGTTGTTGTCTCTCAAGCATTTTTAGCTGCAGTGTTAGATCATTCACTTGTGCTCTTTCTGTTTTTTTAATGTAGGCACTTAGAGCTATAAACTTCACTCTTAGGACTGCTTTTAAAGTGTCCCATAAGTTTCACTGTGTTGTGTTATCATTGTCATTCAGTTCCAGGAATGTTTTTTTTTTCTTTCTTTATTTCTTCCTTGACCCATTCATTATTCAGGAGAGTGCTGTTTAGTCTCCATGTGTTCTTGTAGGTTGTAGGGTTTATCCTGGTATTGATATTGAGTTTTATTGCACTGTGATCTGATAGAATGCATGAGATTATTTCAATCTTTTTGTATTTGTTGAGTTTTTTTCCTGTGTCCCAGCATATGGTCTATTGTGGAGAATGTTCTGTGAGGTGCTGAGTAGAAAGTGTATTCTCTGGTGTTTGGGTGAAATATTCAATAGATGTCTATGAGGTCCATTTGGTGTATTGTATCATTTAGTTAAGATGTCTCTCTGTTTATCCTTTGTCCTGTTGATCTGTCTAAAGGACTTAATGGGGTATTGAAGTCCCCTAGTATTAGTGTGCTGGGGTTAATCTGTGCCTTGAGATCCTGAAGAATTGTCTTTATAAAGTTTGGTGCACTGATGTTTGGTGTATATATATTTATGATTGTGAAATCTTCATCGTCAATTGTTCCTTTAATAAAGATGTAATGGCCCTCTTTGTCTCTTTTGATTTCTTTTGCTTTGAAGTCTATTTTGTCTGATATTAGAATAGCCACACCCGCTTTCTTTTTGGTACCATTTGCTTGGAATACTTTCTTCCATCCCTTCACCTTAAGTTGGTGCCTATCCTTGAAATTGAGATGGGTTTCTTGTAGACAGCATATAGATGGGTTTTGTTTCCTAATCCATTCTCCCAGTCTATGCCTTTTGATTGGGGAGTTTAGCCCATTAATATTTAAGGTTACAATTGAAAGATGGATGTTGCTTCCTTTCACTTTATTATCCATTTGGACTTCTAGCCTTTGATTTTGCTCCTATGGTTATGTTTTTATTAGTTTCTTTTCCTAGGTGTTTGAGGATTGTTGCTCCTCTCTTCTGCCCTTTGAATTGCTTCAAGTATTTTATGAAGAGTTGGTTTTCCAGACATGTATTCCATCATCTTGTTTATGTCATGGAAGATTTTTCTCTCTCCTTCAAGTATAGTCGACATTTTTGCTGGGTAAAGTATTCTGGGTTGGCATCCGTAGTCCCTTAACACTGGGAATGCTTTGCTCCATGTTCTTCTTGCTTTCATGGTTTGAGGCGAGAAGTCAGTTGTAATTCTGATGGGTTTCCCTTTGTATGTGACTTGTTTTTCTTTTGTAGCCCTCAGAATTTTGTCTTTGTTTTGGGCATCTAGCATTTTAACTATGATATGGCGTGGGGTGTTTCTTTTCTGATCTTGTCTATTTGGGGTCCTATGTGCTTCTTGTATTTGTATGGGTTTGTCTATTTTTAGTTTGGGGAAGTTTTCATCTATTATTCTGTTGAAGATCTGATCAATACTATTCTCTTGAGATTCTTCTCCTTCCTCTATTCCTATGATGTGGAGGTTTGATCTTTTCATAGTGTCCCATATTTCCTGGTTGTTCCACTTTTGTGTATTTTTAAATTTTTCATAGTCTTTATTTGAGCTTTTTAGTTGCTCTGTGTTATCTTCCAGATCTGATATTCTTTTTTCTGCTTCCTCCATTCTACTTCTGAGGCTTTTTCCTTTCCTTTCTTCTTGATTAGATGAGTTTTCTAATTCCTTTTTCGTTTCATCCTGTATTTTCTTTAGTATTTCCATTTCCTTTTTGAGCTCCTCAGTCTCTTCTTGGTGCTTCTCAATCTCTTCTTGGTGCTCCTTACTTCATTGGTTGGCTTCCTTTTTCAGTGTTTCTACTTCCTTTCGGAGTTTGTTTTTTTCTCCCTCTAGTTCTTTCTGGAGTTTGTCAGTCTGTTCCTTTAGTTCTTTCCAAAGTTTGTCATTGTATCCCTCTAGGTCCTTTTTGAGTTTTTCATTCTCTCCACTTAGTTCTCTGACTTCTTCTTTATTTTCTTTAATTTCTGTGCATAGGTCTGCAATTATTCCTCTAAGATCTGTTCCTTGGGTCACCTCCAGGGGGATCCCATTGTAGCTATCTCCTACAGGTTTAGTAGAGCCTGGTGCGGGATTATCCTGTGCCTTTCCCATGTTGTCTCTTCATTGTGTCCCTGGTATGTGGGTTTCCCTTAGTGATTCAAATCACAAATGTCTTTTCGCTATGTTGGCAGATGGTTTTGCTTACCTCCTTCCTATGCTTTTTTTTTTCTTTCTTTCTTTCTTCTCCTTGTTTATGGACTTGTCTAGGTTTCAGGCTTTCAATTTTGTTTATATATTGGATATTGGAAGCCTAAGTCACTCTTCTCTTCCTATTCTGAAGGTTCTCCAAAAAAAGTCCACTTGGATACTCTCTCACCAATTCCAGTTGGCGGGGCAGGTGGGGGATGCAGGGATTATATGCCTGACTTAGCCCGCCCCCAGTACCTGCCTGGAGCAACTTCTGGTTCCTGTGTCTCAGGAGCCGGCCTGCACAAAGCCACAGAGGTGCCAAACCCGACCTGCTGGTCACCATCTGCAAAGGCGAAGGGCTGCTACCTCCCAGACAGCCACCCCCTACAAAGGGTTCAGAGTTGGGACCATTTTCCAGCAGCCCAGAAGACCAACACTTCTTTTTTTGTCTCTCTGGGTCTCTTTGTTAGACCCAGCTGGCTGGAACTTGATACGTAGCCAAGGGGTATTTTCTAAAGTAAGATTAAGTGTCTTCCTTTGATGACTATTACACTGTCCTAGTTAGCTTTGACTGTCAGCTGTGCAGAGCCTAGCATCATCTGATAGAGCAACTGACCCAATGAGATTGGCCTATTTACATAAGTGTAGAGGACTCTATGGACTGTCAATTAATGAAGGGATGTCTGCCCCACTCTGGACTGCTATTTCCTGGTCAGGTAGTCCTGGTATGTATAAGAACAGCCTAGCTAAGCATGAGCCAGTGAAAAAGGCAGCAAGCAAGCAGTCCTCCTCCATGGCTTCTGCTTCAAGGTCCTGTGTAAGTTCGTCCCTAACTTCTCTCAGTAATCTAAGAGAAGCCCTGCCTGCCCTCTGCTAAGCTGCTTGTTGTCTGCTTTCTCTCAGTACCAGAGAGGAAACCAGAATATTCAATAAATCTTCCCACTCCAAGAAGCTTAGATCCCAAAGCATGTAAAACCTGGAAGTCAGAGTAAGGGTCAGAGAAAGGGAGGGATGCCTGTGAGGCCTGGAGAAGTTCTCACAGGTGACGTATCGCCAGCTTCTGAGCTCAGGGGAGTCTGTGACTCTGGTAGTGGATGAGAACTCTCGTTTGAGTTTTCAATCTCAGTGAAAGTCTGATATGTGTTGACTAATGGACAGGAAGTGGGACTGTGATTAGTCAACAGCCTCTGCTCTCCAGGGGTGGGCTTCCATCATGACTACCAGTGCAGCATGCCCAGTCTGCCTAGTCATATAACTGGGCAGAGAGACCCAACATCCTAGCAGAACACACTGCCTGCTAGGACCTGTGCACTGTAGGTAGCATTGGGCACTACTCTCTGGACCTACACAGGGCAAACCTGACAGCCCTCGACACGAGGACATGGGCCTGGCTACATTCCCACTCAACCTTCATGGATGGACAGCTGTTGTTTCTGAGAACCACTATCACCTGAGTGCAGTGCTCTGCCTTCAAGAAAGAAAGGCCCAGAGTGGCAGCCGGCAGGCAGTCATACCCAACCTTCAGTGCCATTTAGTGGTAAGAGACAGACATGGGAGAGGAAAGTTAAAATAGTCAGTGTGAATGTTTCTATTTATAGCTTGCTCTCTCTTCACTTCTTACTGCCCTACACAACTTCACATAGATCTTCCTAAGTTACAGCCCATGAAAACTTTTTCTTCCTCTGCACTCTCTCTTTCTCTCTCTCTTCTCTTCTCTTCTCTTCTCTTCTCTTCTCTTCTCTTCTCTTCTCTTCTCTTCTCTTCTCTTCTCTTCTCTTCTCTTCCTCTCTCTCTCTCTCTCTCTCTCTCTCTCTCTCTCTCTCTCTCTCTCTTTCTGCTTAAGCTAGCTGACATTTCTGACTACTCCAGGAAACACTTCACAACCATCAGGCAGTATGCCAAGCTGTTTCTAAGTCCTGCCTCACAAATGACCCTACAAAACAGGTTCTATTGCCTCTTCAGCACAGGAAAAAAACTGAAGCACAGAGAGAATGAACAGCTTCAACACTATCCCAGCATTAAAAATGGCAACCCAGAAGTACTGAACTGTGGTGCTCCTCTTCAGGTCTCCTGGTCTCTGAAAGGCCTGTGACCTGGTGGTGATGTCTGTATGGGGAAGGTATGAATGTCAAGGCCAAGGCACCACGTGGGAATCAGAGCGCCAGGACTCCAGCCCTGCTTGTATCGTGGAGTCTCAGAGGATCCCTTCTGTGGTGGTTTGAATGAGTGTCCCCCATAGGCTTTAAGTATTCAGACATTTGTCTCCAGTTGGTGGCACTGTTCTTGGAGGTCTTAGAAGGTGTGGCCATGCTAGAGGAAATATGTTATTGGGGGCAGGCTTAGTGAGTTTAACTAGTCTTGCGGTTTCCAGTTGCTCTCTCTCTCTGCTTCCTGTGCTCGTTTCGAGATGTGACCCTCAGCTTCCTGCTCCAGATCCAGCTGCCATACCTCCCGCCACAATGGACTCTAATTCCCTGGAACCGTCAATCGTAAGCTCAAATAAACTCTTCCTTTTATAAGTTCCTTTGGTCATGGTGTTTTATCACAGCAACAGAAAAGTGACTAATACACCTTCCAAAGTTGCTTTTGTTGAAGAAATGGTTAAGTGTGTGTGGTTAAGAGCATGGGCTGCCCTTGAAGAGGATCTGGGATCAGTTCCCAGCAGCATCTACAGCTGCTCACAAGCACACATGACTCTGGCACCACATATTCTGATACCTCTGGTCTGGTAGTGTATTGCAGTCGTGTGCACATCCTCAGACACAGATGACAGAGAGACATAGCAAAATTAATTTTTTAATATTTTTAGAAAAAAAAATTGCCTCATTTACTGCCCATCTGGGAGATAATTTTATTTGCATCTGTGACATCTAACTCATTATGGAATTCATAGTACTGTGAGACAGTTTATATAATGTATACACCAAGGGAGTCTGCCTCAGAATATCCCTGTTCATCACAAAACCTGTTTTTAGGGAACTGGGGAGATGACTCAGTGGTTAGGGGCACTGGCTGTTTATGTAAAAGACGTGGGTTTCAATCCCAGTTCCTATATGGCAGCTAACAACCATTCATAACTCCACTCACAGGGGCCCTCTTCTGTACCCTGTAGGCACTGCAAGACTCAGGTGCACCTACCTGCAAGCAATACAGTCATACACATAAAATAAAAATACATAGAATAAATTTAAAGGAGAAACCTGTCTTTAGTGTTGTCAAACAGCTTCTACATATTTCTGCTCACTCATGCACATAGATTGTGCTGGTTTCAGCTTCCATCATAGAAGTTTCTTCTCAGTGTGCAGTGATTAATACTGGTAACAAGTAACCATTGAGTGCTCAGCCCTAATAAGCCACATGGAGTTCAGGGAACATTACAGAAGATGTGGTAGGAATGGAGCAGCTAGATGAAGGAGAACACTGTGAAATGCTGTGTCCCAGACATGACATGGTTCATGCATTCATGAAATCTAGAAATAGAGTGCCAGACAGGAGAGACTTCCCCTCGAGTTGTTGGTCAGGGTAGGTCAAAAGACTCCAAAAATTATAAAATTATACAGGCTATTGCCGCTGCCCTTGATTATCTCCCAGAACCTGAAAATAAGACCTTATCAATGAAGACAGGACATACTTCAGACACAGGACTAGGAACAATGGAGCTGGAACTGACTTGGAAGACCCCCCTCCCCCGAAGGCTACCTCTCACAGTTTTGGAAAGGACTATGCAACTACTAAGAGTGAACACTAATCAATGATCCAACCCCAGCTGAAGGCCTAATAATGACAGCAGTAAGTGGCACAAGTTATTTATATTAGGGGTATTCAATAGCCCCTTAATTGGATTTAAAGTCTGCTCAATGGGAGAAAATTCAGATGTGGCACTGTAGGCACAGGCAAATGCACATGGCTGGAGAGGTCATAGATCTTAGAGAAAACTCTAAGTCTGTCACATCCCTAGACAAACATAACTTCGTACTATATGCTGAATAGGGATCCATATATCTACAGTTATACCAGTCACCACTCATCATCAAAGAAACTTCTTTTGCAACAGATGGAGACTCTTTATTATTATTTTATGTGTATGAGTATATTGCTTGCCTGTATGTAATTGCACCCCTGTCATGCAGTGCTTGTGGAAGTCAGAATAGGGCGTCAGATCCTCTAGAACTGGAGTTAGGGATGGTTGAAAGCAGTCATGTGGGTGCTGGGAATCAAACCTAGGTACTCTGCAAGAGCAGCCAGTGCTCTTAACCACTGAGCCATCTCTCCAGACCTATGTGGAGACCATTACAGAGTTCCACAACTCGTCACACACAAAGAATAAGTGTCTGTGAGATGCCCAACCCTAAATGACACATCTACAATATAGCTTCTACACTTCAGGCTTACAGAACAAGGATTAGAGGGAATACTAATGCATCTCTCAACTCTCATCAGTAAAGCTCCATCCTGCAACAGAAGGCAATGAATGCAAAAGACCGCAACTGGCCAAAGAGTAGAAAATAAGAGACTGCAGAGTGTGGGTCGCTGGGCCTATATTAAACTTCATCCACGAGAGCTCAGGGACCATTGCAGAAGATGGAGGCAGAAATAGTACAAGAGCCAGGGAAGAGGTGTACAACCATAAGGAAACAGCATCTGTCAGGCTCCTGGGACCTCACGAATGTGAACTTACAGTAATGGCGTCAGCATGCACAAGACACATGCAATCTCGATCAGGCAAAAAACAGCACAGAATTGGGGAAATGGGCAGGAGGCTGCAGCTTTGGCAAAGAGATGATCACTTCTAGGTGGGAGAGAGTTGATCTTTTTAAGGGAATGATGTTAGATAAGCTGAGTGGGCTCTAGTGGATGAACTCACATGGAGGGATATTTGGGTGTACAAACATGAATCAATAGGCCTTAAGATTTATGGCAAAATGCATGAAGTCCTCTGGGCAGGGTACAGGAGGGAGTGCATATAGGGAAATGGGGACTAAATATGATTTTAAGATGTATGAAACACAAAATTAAAATATATTCTAAAAATAAAATGCAAATATTCATTTAGAAAAGAAACCTCAGCAGCTATGGTCACCAGCACAAGACATGCACATGACCAATCCTTTCAGTGTTACAGAATACATGGAGAAGGAGCACAGTGGGCCCTTACAGCACAGCCACACAGAACAAATCAGCTGTGAATCCCGTGAGCTACAGTAACCAGCCCGCTGGTGCAATAGTGGCGAATATTACGGGAGTAAGCGAACACGTTCTAACTGGATTTGATGTGTACTTCATGAGGTGGAGCCCTTACCTGACATTTTAATATCAGGTCCAGGAAGCTGTATCTAGTCAGGCCACAGGACGTAAGTCACCACTGGTATTATTATACTGCTGAAGAGATACAGTATTAAAGTGATTCCTAATGACTTATTGTTATGTCCATAGATAAATGCATTTAACAACTCTCATTAGAGAAGTTTCCTTATGCAGCTGATGGTGATGGACCGAGATTCACAACTGGCCAACGTGCAGATAATAGGAGATAGCAGAATGTTTATCTCTCAATGGGACCCTATATCAATCCTCTTCTTCCCAAGGACGAGGGATTACTGCAGAAGAGGGAGAAGAAAGATTGTACAAGTCAGAGGTGGCAGATGACCATAGGTAAACAGATTTTTCCAGAAATCTGGGCACTTATTTATCTTAACTCACAACAACATATAAGTCCCACATAAGCTCAAGCCAGACAAAATTGCCAGAATGTACATGGATAGGTGGATAAATCCCAACCCTACCTGAGGAACTAATGGCAAGTGTGGGGTTCTGGTAGGGGAAGTCAGTTGAGACTCTTGGTTGGTTCACCAGGCTGTAGTGGATGGACTGTAAGGCATTTGACATCATCAGTTTATTCTGATATTGAGATATATGTGTATATATGTATATATATATATATATGTATAGCCATATATAGTCATATAGATATAATATATGATAGGGTACAAGAAATTGAGTGGAGGGAAGTAGGGTTGTTGATGAGGAGGAGATCTAAAATATATTGTATGAAATATGCAAATGTTCAATTAAAAATAAATGTAATGAAGAAGGGGTTTGAGTGTTGGGAATAAGGGTTCTAGTGAGAATGAAAGGAAGAGAAGTTATGAAGTCGTTGGTCAATGTAATCAAAACACATTAAATACATGAGTAAAATTGGAAAGTATTAAAACATAACCCAGGAACCTGTTCCTACTAAGCACTGTGCTTATCATCTGCCTTGAGCAAGCTGAATAGGGTTTTCCATTCTTGCTAAGACTTCCTGCACCTGTTGTTTTCAGTCTTGGTTTGGGAATTGATTTTTTTTCCCTTCTTCTTCAGTAAGCATCTTTAGTCCTTCTGGGGACTGTGTCCATCTTGAGAGCCCAGTTCCCGGCCTCTACTTTGCACCTCACTCAACTCTCAGAGCAGAACAAAATGACAAAGCCTTTTTGATGCAGGGAATTTCTTAGTATGATCTTTATAACATCACCCTAAACTTTATTGCAACCCTGTTGACCTTGGCATATGTTCTGAAGGATAAAAGAAGCAAAAAAGATAGAATGGGGCTCAAAATGTGCTGGGCATCACCAGATACCATGATATTCCACAAGTGGAGCAACAAGTTATTATTTTTAAATTCCAGGTTCTAAATGCTTATTTTAGAATAAATCACTGTGTTTCTTTATCAGTAGGGCCCTGTCCTATGCAGCCCAGTTGCTCTTATCTGGGCTTCCTGCCACCATTTGCGTGGGTCCATCGATTTTCTCCTTCACTCTCTCCCTTCAGTAATACCAAGTTTGTTATTGTTCATTCTGCAAATATCATTTTGAAGTCTGATTTTCAATAGATATCTAGGGCTAAACAGTTCCCATGAATAGTGATGTAGTTCTCCCAAATTCCATTTTACACACACACATACATGTACACACGTGTGCACACACACACACACACACACACACACACGCACACACACACACACACACACACAGAGGCAGGAAGACATCTCATTGGCACCAGGGTGTTATCTTCAGGCTACAGGAGGAAAGAAGTAACTGACTCACTAACTAGCACTGCCTTAGGCCCTGCCCTCTATAAAGGATGCTTCCTGGCACAGTGCAATTTCTATACTCCTTCAGAAAAGGCCAAATCTACCCACAAAACATGCTGAACTGCTCAACTGAGAGAATTGGAATATCCATAATCCCATAAAGAATAAATAGCCTTAAACTGATCCGTTATGTAGCCATGTGCTATAGTCCTTCTTTACTGCCACCATTCAGCTTTGATTTATCCAGGGGCAATGACAGAAGCAACCTTTGGAGCAGAGATTGGATGTTATTGGCCGTGGTGGTTGTGTAGTAACAGGAAATAGGAGTATCTCTTAGGTTTACTGACAGTCAGTTTCTCCTTTCTATGGGATACACCCCTCGACAATGCACAGTGTGCTTAGGAGTGTTAAATGAGATCCATCTGACATCTCAGATGTAATAAGAGTTTTTACCTGAAAGCACCACCAGGAGACCTAATTACCACATCATCCCACATTAAGGAAAATAAGGTGACCAGGAAAGAGGAAATGAGAAGAAGAGATGAAACCTAAATTCTTGGCTTCTCTCCAAGGATCACACATCAAGAGTGACCAGTAGACACATAGTCAAAGAAAAATGGTCACCCTTGTAGAAAGTCTGTCCATGAATGATGGTCACCCTTGTAGAAATTCTGCCCATGAATGATGGTCACCCTTGTAGAAAGTCTGTCCATGAATGTGAATGCTCATATGATTTGAAAAAATTTGAAGAAGGTAACCTGAAGCAATCAAAGCATGAAGCTTGCTGCAGAACACAGAAAATGCTATGAGAAGCCCATGAGTGAAGAGCTGAGCTCAGTGGATAACACAGGAAGCAGCAGGTTTGCAGCTAAAACGTTAAAAAGGTCTTTTCTCCTACAGCGCCATGTTCAACCCTGAAAGGAACTTCCCAGCCCAAAAGTTTCCCTCGTAGAGTTGAGTCATGCATCTGCATAATGAAGGCATATGCAGTGTTCTACTCAGCAAAAATATTCATGAGTAGCTGAACACACATCAAAAGTGGATGTGAATCATCTTTTATCATTGACCTACATTAATCTGCTGAGAAGGCTCTAAATAATTCAATGGTAATTTTCCCGAGCCCAAGTTCAATGAGGCAAGTACTCTATCGTCCAATGTTAATGTCTGTTCATCCTGTCTACTCAAGAACATAACCAGCAAGCTGTTCATTTCTTTCCTACATCATCAATTTCCCCTTTCATTCTGGGTAAGTTTAAAGGAAATTACATATAAAATATTTCCCATTAAATAACCTTTATTGGAACTTAACCTCTAGTTGTCATCCCATTCTGCAGTATGGAAAATCCTTCAAAGGATGATCTACTTCCACTTTCTTTAAATTCTTTCTCCCTGATCTCTTCGGAATTTAATATTGTTCATTCATCATGCACCAATTAATCCTTAATCCTCAGCCTTTCTGGCTTGTCCTAGCAGCAACAGATCTTGAAAATAGATCCCCCCTTTTCTTGCTAACTTTCATTACTTAGTTTCTGGAATACAAGTCTCCTGGTTTCCTTATGAGAAGCCTTTTTGTACTTGACTTTTGTTGTCACTTCTCGTTTGCAAGCCTTCTAAATAAGCCTCAGATCCTTCCTTCACATAGATGCAAGGCATCACACACTGCTTCTCTTCTGAGAACTGTAATGCCACTCTCCCTTGAACCTCAATGTGAAGGTATAACTACCAACTTGACATCTCCACTTGCAGGAGGTAGAAGAGATATTTCTGAAATTGATCTTTTATTATTTTCCATTCTTTATTTACCAAAGTTGAATAAAATTCCCACTTCCCAGTGATTGGCACCTTCAATTTTCTGCTTGGCCGGACTGAAAATTCTCTTCAGATGCAGTCCATCAGGAGCCCTTGCTGATCCCCTGCTGTGTGTGTCTATTCCCATGACCTCCTCACCTATGCCTCAAGCCACTGTTATACGTCTTCAGATTATTGTGATAATGGCTAACTGGTGCCATTTTGTTTCAGTCATGAACCAGAAGTCCTTTAGAGACATAAAAAGTGATTCTATCTGCAGGCTGTTGTGCCCAAACACCTACAGCCCCACCATCCAGTGGGGGGTGACAGGTTATAGGTTTTGCATGAAGGATGCTTGTACTCATGGATTATCACTTATAGCTAAAAATGAAAAAAAAAACTGAGAGAAAGATGCAGGACAGTTATGGCGGAATGCATGATCTGGGATGGGGTGGGGGTGGGGGGGAAAGGGAAATAAGCCTGAACTGAATTGGAAAAAATGTATGAAATGCACAAAGCATCAATAAAAATTAATTTAAAAAAAAAAGTGATTCTAATAAAAGATAAATCAAGTCATACTCTTGGCAGCCCAGGTGTACCACAGGCCTACAAGGATAAAAGAAAAGTCCTTAAAATGATATAAAAGTCCTATGAATGTTCCCCATGACTGTCCTGTGCTGTACCCCTCGCTCTCTTTTTCCATCCTATAGAAACACAAAGAATCCCTTTGTCTTTGGTTGTACTTTGCTCCCTCTTTTTGCCAGGACAGTGCTTCCTCCATATCCATCATGTTTCTACTCAAATGTCAGTCACATATTGTTGAACATAGCCATAGCTTTTATAATCCCTCCAAGGACTTGCTTTTATTAATTGTATTAGTCACCATGAGACTTATTTCACTTTGTACTTGTTTTCTGTCTCCTACTAGATGATAAATCTATGAAGGAAGACATTTATTTCCTCCTTTTTGTGTACTTTGTGGTTTCTTAGGGTCTTCACCTGAGAAGTGTTTACATAACTCTGGGTATATAGGTATTTAAAATATACAAAAATGAGCATTAAGTGATCATATATCATAGAGAAATTTATTTTAAAAGTAACTATTTAATATACATATAATTGGATCATTTATTAAAGATGAAAGAAAAATCACATACTAATGAGATGGATGGATGTGCTTATTTATTTTGCATAATGGATAAAATGCTGGCTGAATATCTGGTACTGTAGGACAGAGTTAATAAATAATTTGATTTTATAATTAATGCCGAGAATAACATTTTGCTTAGATACATGGTACAAGATGGTAGAGTTATATTTAGGGACATTTTAGAAATTGTTGGAAATTCTGTTCTAATTCCAAGCCAAAATTCATTTATTGACTTTTTATTTTTTTTTAAAAAATGCACAAATACTTTTATTCTCATTATGCATATAATATACAGTATAACTGTTATTTATATATCATTTATATTGTATTAAGTATTATAAGTAAATTATACTTTGAAAACCATAGTAGACAATATACATAGATTATGTGTAATAGTAAGCCATTTAATAGATGGAACTTTGCAGTGTCACTCCACCATACAGAGAGGTGGATGCATGAACCTCATCCACCGGATTACAGGGTAAAGGGAAAACACAAGACAGTCTCCAGAAGCTGTCTTAAACCTTGGGGCCAAAGGCTGACAACCTTTTCTCTGCCCACCTGTCTCATCTAACATCTACACGAGGCAATGCCCTATTGGCACTCCCAGATCCTCCAGGCTGCTGCCTGCTAGGCACTCTACAGTCCAATGCCAGACTGTGGCCTGATAGGCGCTCTACAGTCTAATATGCCAGACTGTGGCCTGATAGGCACTCTACAGTCTAATATGCCACACTGTAGCCTGATAGGCACTCTACAGCCCAATGCCAGACTGTGGCCTGATAGGCACTCTACAGTCTAATTCTCATCTAGGCACTCACCACACATCACAGCTGGCAACCCAATAGGTCTCCTTCCAGCCCCACACCAGCTTCCCAGGTTGGTGGTCTACTGGACCGCCATCCAACCCACTGGCCATAAATACACAAGCCTGATGGGCTAAGATTACATGTGTAAAATAAGAGGGACTCATTTTTTAATTCACAGGATTCTGTTTTTATACCCAGAGTGACATCATATCTCAGGGCCTGGTTTCAGACCCCCTGCCTCATGCTCTGTAACACCAAGAGTACTAGCATCAGGAGCAAGAGAACTCCTGAGTGTCTTTGATCTCAAGGTGTCACAGTCTTGCTAATGCACAGGCAAGTCCTGCCTAAGGCCAGGTTTCTGTGTAAACAGACAAGGAGGTAATAGCACAAAAGAAGCCACAGGTGATGTCCTTTTTCCCTACAGAACTTGAATCGTCTGCAATTTATTTAATTTTTAAGTTATTATTTTTTTCAAGTATCACAATGTTTATTGATAGATACAAGTATATAAAATCAGGGCATGAACATGATCTGATAGATCACTGCTTTTGACACTCCTCAAGGACATGAGATACAGGTTTTTAGCTTTCCAATGTGTACTGAGGACTGCTGAGTTACCCAGCTTGTGAACTAAGCAGCTAATGGGAATTCAGCCTCCTCAGAATATGGACTGCCATTGTTGGATTACCTCGGCAGTATCATGGAGGCCAATGCAGGGGGATCAAGACACGATATGAGTTTACTGGACTTCATTTGGGGGCACAATATTTAAAGCAGAAGCATGTCAGTAAGGGTTTCCTTCTGTATAAGGATTTTTTTTTTGTAGTGTAATGTCTTAATTATAGTCTACCATCAAATATTTTAGGAGTATCTTTAATGTTTAGATTTGCTGAATCCCACCTAATGGTGGCATGGTGTCCTAAACCAAATAGAATTAAATTATCTGTAACTTAAGCCAAGATCTAACACTTCTTTCACTCATATTTCTCTTGCTAAACAGGTTTTAAGAAATATAATTTACATGAAATTATTTGCCAGTTAATAAAAACTCATTAAGGGGACTGGAAAGATGATTCAGCAGTTACGAGAACTTACTGCTCTTCTAGAGGACTTGAGTTTGGTTCTCAACTTAAACATCTGGCAGCTCACAACCACTTATAACTCCAACTCTACCAGCTCTAATGGCCACTTCTAGCTTCCACGGGACCCCACACACAATGCCACAGACAAACACACACAAACACACACAGACACACACAGACACACACACACACACACACACACACACACACACGCTCAAGTAAAGTGTGAATTCCTAAACATAAAAAATGACTGAGAGAAAGATGCAAGACAGTTATGGCAGAATGCATGATCTGAGGTGGGGTGGGGGGAAGGGAAAGGGGAATATGTCGTATGTCCGAATTGAACTGAGAAATGATTTCTGAAATACACAAAACATCAGTAAAACAAAAAAGACAAATTTGTGCAATATAGACAAAAAATACTTTTAGAAAACCTCATTAATATGTTCAGCCAAGAAATAAAGACGTGTCAATAAAAAAGAACAATTTTTAAATTAGTAGCTATGAGACTATATCATCAACTTTTTGAAATTTTGTTGAAGAAAAAGGTGATAATTTTAAAGTGCTATTGAAAACACTGATTTACACACTTATTTTCAAACGAAATGTAGACATTTCTAAATGTTGCTTTGTGTTTGGGCACTCAGTGATATTTAGACTATATTGTGTTAATCTGGTCAAGGAGAGCAGGATGGGGAGTGATTGAAATGGGCCCAACTAGGCCTTAGTACAGCACCGTGTCACTGGTGGACTTGGTTGGAAAACTTCTCTGGATCTCTCTGGTTTCCTTAGAATGGGTGGAATATTGTAAGGGCAGTGCTGAGTGTGGTCCAATGAGTGAACATCTGGAATGCCTGGAATGCTGTCTGGCCAAGCGAGCTCTTTAGAAGTGTCTGTGAATGTGGCTGGGTGTTTGTATGTGTTCACCTCTGTATGTACATGCCACATGCCATGACACACTTGTGAAGGTCAGAGGACAACTCCCATGCTGGTCCTTGCCTTCCACATTTTTGAACAAGTTCTCTTTATGAATATTCTGCAGTGTACACCAGACTAGCTGACCACGAGCGTTCAGAGATTCTCCTGCCTCCCCCATCTCTCTCCTGCAGGAATGCTGGGACACAGAGGCTCAGGCTATGTACCTGGTTTTCATGGATTCTGGGGATTCAACCTGAGGTTCTCATGCTTGCACAGCCAGCGCTTTGGCCTCCTGACATAATCCCAGTCCCATAAATGTTCATCTTTCACCTCAGGTCTTTTTTTTTTCCCCAGTGATTCTACTAAAGAATAAAATGTTCAGCTACAACATCTGAGAATAGAATAGTATATTTTAGAAGATTGCTTTATTATGTAAGCTTGCATTGCTTTCAAAGAACTGTTATTTATTTATTTATTTATTTATTTATTTATTCATTTATTTATTTTCCTTCAGCTCTTGTTTATTAACATACAGGGAGGCTCCAGAGCAGCAGGCTTGAGGATGGGTGTGAACAAAATAGATGGAAAAGTAGAGGGTAGAGCGTTTGTCTGCAATGACAGCCGGATTGACGAAGATTTTATTTTATTTTGTTTTTTGAGACAGGGTCTCCTTGCAGGCCCAGTTGGCCAGGAACTCATTTATGGAGCTGGCCTTACATCACAGAGATCTGTTTGCTTCTGTCTCTCCAATGATAGGATTAAAAGGCCTGTGACACCTTGTCCATCAGGAATAATATTTGAATCTAATTTCTAAATAAATTAGGCGATGTTGTAGGGGAACAATGACCTCCATTCCAAAACACATCCACACAAATATTCCAAGTCCTGAAGCTAGAACCTGTGAATGCCCTGTCTCTAGAGTCAGAGGCTCTGAAGTTGTAAATTAGGGTCTTGAGAAGAGGAGCCTGAATTTTTCAGGTGGACCAAGTCTACTTGGTTAAAGCACTTTTCTAGCTGCAATCAGAAGGAGAAGAGTGGAGCAGGACAGCCAGAGACACGACGCACTGGCTCCGAAGAGAGAAAAGCAGGGTGCGGGCTGAGGAGCATGGTGGTAAGCATGGAAACCCAAGAGAGCAAGGAATCGAGTTCTTCCCTGGAGCCTACCATCACCTCGATTTCAGCTCAGTGGGTCTCTGAGTGACCTCAGATGAGTAAATCTCAGATAATACATCTGGGTCATTTCTAGCCATTGAATTTGTGATAGTTTGTCTTAGCAAAAGAAGAAAAACAATAGAAGGGCAGGACTGGCTTAAGTTATTTTCACTTGAAATAATGTTCCCAGTAGTGCTTATATGTCTGTATTAATTTATTTTTTAGTAATGGGTTTGTCCTACCCAATTCATCACTCATACCCATCTGTTGACTCTGACAAAGGGCCATGCACCAGGTGGAGCTGGAAGGTAAGGAATTTGCAGTGTGTGGACCTGTGGTTGACAGATTCATCAAATATCTTCCTGTTTTATGTGCACACTTTCCACAAAATAACAGAACTAATAATAAAGAAAACTTCATTATTTCTTTGTAATTCTAATTTAAATGGGAGTCTTATATTTTCTTTTTTGTTGTTGCTTTTGTTTTATTATTTCTTTTTTTTTCACAATGTTTATTGATAGATACAAGTGATAAAATCAGGGCATGAACATGATTTGATAAATTAAATAGACTTAATTTCAGCACTGTAATAAGGGAATTCTCACCAGCCTCTGTAAATTGGACAGCTCATCCCTAAATTTAATGATACTTAATCATTACTTCCAAGGGTTGGGCAAAGGAATTTTTTTTCAGGTTCCTCTGGGTAAGCTCCAGCGTGTAAGCACTGGCTTAAAGAATGATCCTCTGACTGTGTAAGAATCACATTGCGAAATTATGATGAGGCAGATTCCTGGTTTCATCAAGATATTCTGACTCAGTAGGACTGGAGCAGGATTCAAAGCTTTCTGTTAAAAAGTGTCACATGTGATTTTGATGAAGAATCTGTGACTCACACCCTAAGAAACCTGGACTTGACCTCCTGATCTGTGATGATGTTACAGAGAAACTGTAACATCTCACAAAGCACCTGCTTTGTGAGAATTATTGACAGGCACATCTACTGTAGACTTAATGCAAATTGCCAAAATTATTCTAGTCATCGCCTCCTTCTCCATTCACCTGGAAGCTTTCTTCATTTCTCCAGCTATTTTGAGCCCCACCTCTTGCCTCTCTTTTCCTTGCATTTCCTTTATGGGAAATGAAGTGTCGTCTCACCTGCTCCTCTAGTTAGACATGGATCAGTCTTGCTTTCCTAATGGCTTCGAGTTTTTTATTCATGGAGAGAAGAACCGAGGACACTCCTTTGTCTTTCTTCTCTTTGACTATCTTCATGACCATAAAAATTTGCTATCTTGCCTCTATTGTCCAATATGGTACCATATTTCCCCCATTTAAATTTAAATTTCAGATATATTTTCCATGACTAAGATAGACACATGAAATTTCACGAGTTTCTGACTTTGAGCACAATGCAGTATCCGTAGTCTATCCCTTTTCTACAGAACTTTTGCGTGTCCCTGCCCCTACCCAGCACAACCGCTCTCTCCCAGGAACGGCCTGGAAGCACAGTCCCATGTCCCCGCTGCCCATGACTACTGCCTTATGGAAAGCACACGGAGCAGGGAGGAAGCGTGTATCCTCTTCCTTAGTTCTCGGCACCTGAACCTCCACACTTCCTTCTTGGAAGAATATGAATCCAAGTCAGCAGGCATTGCTGCTTCTGTTCCAGGGCCCCCCAGGGCTCGCCTGAATGACCCATGCCTAGTGGGATTTGAGAATCAGGAAATGGCTGCCTGCTGGGTTAACCAGGCCACTCATGGAAAAATAGCACACATTGTTCCCAAGCATAGGGACCAGTGTCTGCAAATACCGTAGTGCTGCTTAAAGGAACAATAGCAGCGCCAATGACCAGCCTCCCCAACCACAACGTTGCCAAGCAGAGTTCACAATGGTATGGGAAAGCTGAAGTAATGTTTAAGTGGTTATAGAGCATGTACAAGTACTAAAGACTGGACTCTTTCTATGTCCTTTCTACATCTCTGTCTCTGGCATCTCAAGTGGATGTGCTTTGTGCATGGACTGGAACAGAGAATTTGAACCTGAAAAGAACTAGGTTTGATCTCAGCATTGTCATGAATATATCAACTGTATGTATCTTTACCTTCTCAGAGTTCTATAGTTAGGGTCATTTCTTTATTTTTTTATTATTTATTATTTTTATGTGTATGAGTGTACTGTCTACATGTAGGTTGGTGTGCTCGAGTCGTATAATGCCTCAGAGGTCAGAAGAGGGCGACAGATTCCCCTGGAACTGGAATATGAGTGTACTGTCTGCATGTAAGTGGGTGCATCTGTGTTGTGCAATGCTGCAGAGGTCAGAAGAGGGCAATGGATTCCCCTGGAACTGGAGTTATGACGGTCCATGTGGGTGCTGGGAATTGAATCCCCCGGGTCCTCTGCAAGAGCAGTTGGTGCTCTTAACCGCTGAGCCATCTCTCCAGTCCCAGGGTTATTTCTAATAGGTGCACTGCATTGTCTTTGTATTATACCCAAGTGTGGAGCACCTTTGAGAAGTCTATTTTTATCCCTCATCTCGAGGAAGTTCCATATTTATGCTCAGGACTCTGAGAAACCTGTAACTAACCAAAATGCCTATATTTGTGGGAAAAAAGAAGCCACCCTCATCACCAACCTGGTTGTTGGCAGTACACTGGGTTTTTTTGAATCACCTAAGAAAATTGCTACTTTCAGTGAACCACTGTGGAAGACATCACTTGTCGTCGACATTTGAGGTAGCCGCCACATCACCACCATGCCCCTGAAAGCAGTAGGCTCATTGAGATGAGGGATGGACATCTTTGGACAAGGAACTGAAGAAGCAGGCAGCTTGGTAGGTTACAGCTTAAAGCCTGCACTGAGGCGTGGCACTTCTAATGGGTGGGTGGGGGGCTTATATTCTCTGTTTCCCTCAATTTTATTATCTCAAATACATGATACTTCACTTGGTGGCAGTCTATAGTGAGTGACATTTTCCTATCCTCGATGACTTCCTTCCAATCTTTCTCTGGGCTGATGGTGAAGAGTGACAGAATGACCCACCAGGGCACAGCCTAGGTTGATAAGAGGCTAGTTTTCCTCAGCTTTCCACTGTATAATGGAAATAAGACTAAGGTGCAAATGGAAAAAAGTTGACTCAGTTATTAAATCTGCCCTACACCTATAAAGAATGTAGAACATCGAGGTTTCTTTTTGTCATTATTTTCAGTGTTTCATTTTTGTCTCTTCTTGCTTTCATCCTCACCATTTGCCCCAAGAAGACCAGAACAATCCCAGCACATAAAAACAATAATAATGTGTTAGAGTTCAGGAATCAGAATTCTGAAAGACTGGTGTAGCAGCATGTAGGGTGTGTATTAAGTGTTTGGAACAAGCACTGTGCAAACACTGTTGCTTAACACACCAGCACAGATACCCTGGGTAAAGAAAGAAAAACACAAAAATCTATAATAAAATTTTGTTGTGAGCATATACTGTTGCTCAATTTTTTTCTTAGATTTTTTTTTTCTATTAAGTTTGATGGGTCTTAACCATCCCCCAAACCTCAGCTTCCACTGAAGGACAGCCAAGACCAAGTATGTTTAGATAATCTAGGAATATATTTTGCTCTCCTTAATCAGTTGAGATTCCTAAAGGACTTTAAACTAGGGAGATATCTTGTCTCCAGGCCAAAACAAAGAATAAAAACCCTACAACTCAAAAATAAATAAATAAATAAACTAGGGAGATAAAGAGGATGACTACTAGCTGCATCCTTCCCTCTGAGAGAGAGAGACATAGAGACAGAGGCAGAGACAGAGACAGAGGGAGAGAGAGACAGAGAGAGAGAGAGAGAGAGAGAGAGAGAGAGAGAGAGAATATTACATTTTCATTTTAGCCCTTGGATCCAGCAATTCCTGAAGCCAGTAGAAATCTAGGACCAGACTCCTAAAATAGTTGCATTTGGTTGATGTCTTGCAACAAACAGTGTCCTGATTAGTACAGTTATATAATATTGGAGAAAGAAAGAGGTTCTGGGGCCCAGAGATGGTGCCAGTGAAATTAGCATTTAGAAGGAGGTCAAGTGTCCCAGGAAAGGAAATGAGCGAAGAGTGAAAACACGGACACTCAGCAGGACAAGCTAGGTAGGCATGAGGAGCTTTCCAACCTCCACGATTTCCTGTATGGCAAGGACAAAGTTTGCTGGTGAGGTGAACATATGTGCATCTGGAGAAAGAAAGGGTACACGAGGCCAGGGAAGATGTAGACACAAGGACTGTCCTCCCACCTCCTGGTGTTGATGCACACATTTTATGTGTGCATTAGAGGTACTTATGCCTAATGCATAATGATGAGGGAAGTATAGTTGAATACGGTAAGAAAGTGAAGGTGCCTGTCCATCTAGCAGAGTGCCCAGAGATGCTTCTAGGCCTCCAAGGTGTTTTCAGAAAGGAAACACTCAAGTCCCAAAATGTGGTTCAACTCTCCCTAGTGTTTCAGTGAAGAGACCCTGGGAGCAACCTCCAGTGTCTACCCCTTATCAACCCTGTCAGCTTTAGCACCCACACCAGGTGGAGGAAATAAGACCATTCCCAGTCCTTCAATCAGGCTAGTGTGACCTCTTCCTCATAGGCAATGTAACAGATGAATGTTTGGCATCAGGAAGCAAGTTCTACAAGTTAACTATTCCTACTATGAGAAATATGTGGATCAACTTAGAAAATTTAGAAGCAGTGCCCACAAACAAGGGGCCACGTGCAAGGAAATCCATTAATTGAATTGATATTTGTAAATGCTTTATGTATGCTATAACCACTTCTAGGCACCTATGAGATAGTTAATACTTAAATATGCAATTATTTCAGGTCTTGTGAAAATGGGAGGAAGAAATAAGCCAACAAGACCGCATGTCTGAACTTACAGTTCCTACCAGAGTGATTAAAATAAAGTGAATAAATCAGCCCCTCCGTTTCCCATAACATAAATAAACATGAAGAAGGACTCAGCGGAGCAATCACCTGGATGGTGGTAGGAGGTCAGTACCAGCTTGTCCTCTATAAGTGGCTGCTGTGGACTAGGATCTCAGAACAGAAGAGTGAACTGTATTCAGGGCAGTATCTTGAGAATTCACAGAACCAAGAGAAAATGCAAAGATCTTGAGCCTGAAATGATCTGGGAGCACTAGAGGGGCAATATGGCCGAAGAATACTGAAAGAAAAAAGAAATCAAACAAGATGAGTCTCAAGTCTCAAGGCACATGAGGGCTAGAGCACAGGACGGCTGAGGAGGAGGAAGGGAGGGAAATTTTTGCTGAGCACACTGAAAAGCTAAGGTGAAGTGATGTTTTTGGAAGTTTTTGGTAATGTAACATTCAATAATATTATTTTGATGTGGTAAGCTAGACATGGTTACTAGTGCTCAAGAACTTAAAGCCAAACAAAGACAGAGCTTAACACTGGCACATGTTATTACTGTGAGGCTACAGGCTGCCAGTAGTTCTCCAAAGAAGAAAATGGAGAGGGAAAGGATTAACAGGTGAGCTCTGAATATTTGAAGTTTCAAGGCGAGGAACGGAGGCAGAAAACAGCTGAGACAGAGAAAGAGGAAAAGCAGGCGGCCGGGGATTCCCCAATCCAAGTGAGGAAAACTTAGACAGCAGACCTCAGTCAGTGCTAACTGCCGCTAAGGAGCTGCTGACAGAGCGATCCCTGGAGAGCCGGGGAACTGACCTTTGGATTTGGCAAGATCTAGACTGTTAATGACCTTTACAAGAGCAGCCTCAGACTACAGTAGTGCTGAGATAAAGACAGGCCAGGAGCTGAGAAAATGAATTCAGAGAATAAATATGTTAAAAGGGCTTTACAGTGAAACAAAGCAGAGAAATGGGGCCCTGAGCAGAGGGATTCGTGAGTGACCAAGGAAGGGAAGGGATTCGTGAGTGACCAAGGAAGGGAAGGGATTCGTGAGTGACCAAGGAAGGGAAGGGATTCGTGAGTGACCAAGGAAGGGAAGGGATTTGTGAGTGACCAAGGAAGGGAAGGCCCATTTTGCTTTGTAGGGTGGAAGATACTACAATGTCTTCAATAATTCAATAAAGATAAAGCAATCACGCTGAAGGAAAAACAGGCAAAATTCCAGAGAAAAAACAAGAACAAAATATGAAGCAGAAGAATCAAATGAACTCAGAATACCAGTAATGAACTTGGCCTCCACTAAAATGAGATATAGCTCACAGAAAAAAGGGGCAGGGCCTGGGGAGACAGCCCAGTACCTCAAACATAAGGACCTGAGTTTAACCCACATGTGAAAAATAGAGTATGGTGGTGTGTGCTTGTAATCCCAAGGCTGCGGAGGCAGAGATGGTGGATCCCTGGAGCTCACTGGCTCTTCAGCCTAGACTCGTGAGCTCTGGACTAGTGGTGACACAATCCCACAAAACAAGGTGGAAGGCAGCTGAAAAGGAAAACACCTAAGGGTGTCTTCTCTCTCTCTCTCTCTCTCTCTCTCTCTCTCTCTCTCTCTCTCTCTTTCTCTCTGTCTCTGTCTCTCTGTCTCTGTCTCTGTCTCTCTCTCTCTCTCTCTCTCTCTCTCTATATATATATATATATATATATATATATGTATGTATCTTCACATACACACACAAACACCCACCACACCACAAATACAAAAGTGTAAGCTATTAAGTGAGGATAATTTCATGCCAGTTGAATCTTAGTCTAGTACTAGATGAAAGCAGAGAACTGTCCCTGTTTGCTATCATTACTTAGGAGTCAGCAGGCCCCCCATCCCCACCACTGTACTTCTGTAGCATAGAACTCACTGTAGTAGTTAGGACAAAAAACTTGGTATACATCCCAAGAAGAACTTAGTAGATGTTTGCCTTGCTTAGTTGCATGACAATCTCCCTTGAGTTTTGTTGTTGTTGTTGTTAAGTGTACTTTATGTGAATCAATAAGTTGACCTCTGCATTCACTGAAGAAAACAATGGAAAGTTCTCGATGCCTGCTTCATATTTGAAGGCTATACTATCAAACTTCCAACAATACAAGGGTTAAATGAGCAGCCAGGACAAGGAGTGCAAAAACCCCTAAGAGAAGAAGGGAACAAAGAAAAAGCCACAGGAAGATGGATCTTCACACCTGTCCTTCCTGGAAACCTGAGAGCTGAGTAAAGATGTTCAAGACATTTTAAAATATGTTTTTCTGAAAAGAGCCAATGCCTAGAAAGAATGGACAGTTTCAGGATGATTTGACCTTCCTAAGATTTCTTCTCTACAGTATAAAATGCTACCAGCAAGCATCCCTTAGGAAGAGGCATTCCAAGTTTAAAATGTCCCTAAGTAAGTCTGGACCTACAGCAGGTGTTCAATTAAAGAATTTTTTTCAATTGAATATGTATTGCATATTGAAGTCATTAAGTGAACTGACCCTTTGTCAAAAAGGTTAATACACTGAACTTCAGGAGGCCATACTGACCTTCAGGCACTTTCAAGATTTTCTGTGTCATACATTAGTTATAAAATTGTCCCTGCTCTTCAAGAGTTCATCATATTCCAGAGGACAGACTGATGGGCAGTTAATCAGGAGATAGATGCTCATGACAACTGTGCCGAAGCACTGGAACAAAACATATCTTCATCCATAGTGTTTGGCTAGAATTTTAGACTGATATGCAATATCAGCCCTTCAGTGAACTTGAGTGGGGGGTATTTTTGTGCAAAGATTCACATTGTCTATGGTGATATGTGTAAGATGGGCTCTCTTTGTAGCAGTAATGAAGCTAAGAATCCCAGTAACAAATGCATTTCTTTATTTCAATTCAATTTTTAAAATTTATTTGTTGTTTTTAATTTATGTGTATGAGCGTATTGCCTGCATGTGTATAAGTGCATCTGTGTCATCCAATGCCTCTGGAAGTCAGAAGAGGGCGTCAGATACCTCAGAACTGGAGTTCCAGATGGTTCTTGTCTACTATGTGGGTGCTGAGAATTGAACCCTGGTCCTCTGCAAGAGCAGCTAGTGCTCTTAATTGCTGAGCCATGTCTCCAGGCCACATATACATTTCCTAACTCATTCAACATGTGTGTGTGTGTGAGTGTGTGTGTGTGTGTGTGTGTGTGTGTATGTGTGTGTATTGACATATACAAGTATACAGGTAGATAGTATATGCTCACACAAGAGATTGAGTATAAAAATATATAAATGTATAGCACCGGCATATTTAAATATGTTGTAAAACACAGGGAGAATGACAGAGATTGGCTTCAGGCAGCTTTTGTGGGGTTCAAAAGCCCATTAAGATAGCACCTGACAAAGTGTCAACTGCAACCATATGATTCTTAGGTCTTACATTGTACAGATATTTATTTACAGCACAATCCTGTGTGATACCTCCCTACTTACATGCTAAGTCCAACTGCTACAAGTCAGCTGGATAGATGCAACAGAACTCATGAGATTCACAAAGACCCAAGTGTCTACTTTGTGGCCCTGTTGGGCTCCTGGCCTCTGTGTTGCACACAATTTGGACACAATTCAACTATAGCTCTAGGAGTAACTGTATCAGCAAAGTCAGTTACATGCATGCACAATAGGAAGCCCAATAGAAGACAATCATATGTCCCAAAAAGACAGGAACTTGGCAGTGGAACAATCTCAGTGTGATTGAAGCAGCTAGATCATCCCCTCCTGTCTGGAGTCTTCTGCTCCTTCCTCTGCAGTGGAGCCCCTCTTCTTGTTCTGAGATAGCCATACAGTTCCAGACTTCGTGTGGAATGATAATATCTAGACAGAAAAAAGTAAGCAGCTATATTTGTGTTTTACTTGAAGAATGATACAAAGCTTTCTGGACACTCACAGAACACCTTATTCATTGTTTCTCGGTCAGAATTCAATAATATGCCTAAATCAATAGCTTGTTAGGAAATTAAGATCCACACGACCAGTCTAGTCTAGTCCTTACTCCCTGAGCCTAAGGGAGGGGACACTTTTCTCCAAAATAGAGTGTGACCCCTATGAGATGAAAATTGGGAGTCTTGCTTGCTGCTCAAATATAATAAGGAGTTTGAAACACAGTGGCACATATTTGGAATCACAGAAATGTAGAGGCAGAGACAGGCAGACCCTTGGACTAAGTGGCCAGCCAGCCTAATGTAGTTGGTGAGCTCTAGGTGGGGGCCCCTGTTCTAAGTGGACAGCCAGCGTAATGTAGTTGGTGAGCTCTAGGTGAGGGCCCCTGTTCTAAGTGGACAGCCAGCCTAATGTAGATGGTCAGCTCTAGGTGAGGGCCCCTGTTCCACACCAAGGTAACTGATGAAACACACCCAAGGGTATAGCTGGCCTCCACACACAAATGCGGGCATGTGACTCAGTGCATAACAGCAGTGCCTGCTCTTACAGAGGACCTGAATTTGGTTCCCAGCACCCACATGGCAGCTAACAACTGTCTGTAACTCCAGTTGGGGATCCAACAGGCTTTTCTCATCTTCATGGGCATTGGACACAGGTGCACTTACAAACATGTGGGCAATATACTCAAACACATAAAATAAATAAAATATTTAAAGAAAAACAAATGCATACTTTTATACCTGCACACACATGTGTACCACACACCTGCACACACACACACACACAAAAAAAAAAAAAAAACAACAACAAAAAACAGAACATTGAAAGCATTTTTCTTACCAACTGAAATAACACACCACAGACATTCTTATAAAATAGTACAAGTTAGAGGTGGAGAGATGGCCTAGTGGTTAAGAGCACCAACTGCTCTTGCAGAGGACCCAGTTTGATCCCCAGCACCCGCATGGCAGCTGAGAACCATCTATAACTCCAGTTCCGTGATAACTCCAGTTCCAGGGTAATCTGACGCCCTCTTCTGACCTCTGCGGCATTGCATGACACGGGTGCACAAACCTACATGCAGACAGTACATTAATACACATTAAATAAATAAATAAATAAATAAATAAATAAAATAGTGTAAAAAAATAAAATAGTACAAGTTAATAAACAATAAAATGTGAGCTCTACAAAAGAAGAAAATATTTTCTCTACTCACTGCCATATAGCCAGGGTTAGAGCTGGTTAACAGTGCAAGCCATGGGGTCTTCCTTCTTTGTCAAGTATATATCATTTTAGCTGGTAAGCTTTATAGTAGGCTTTGTACTCATGAAAGAAAAGCCCAAAAGGGCAGTTCATCCATGCCTGTCTCCTTGAAGCCTGGGCTTTCAAAGTTCTATGAGACATAAGCAGAGTCTAAATGAAAGGGCATTGAACTGTGACAGGGCAACAGCAACATGAAGCTCACTGCGAAAAATTTGGGTCTTGGTAATCTCAGTCACCCACTCAGGAATTGTGAAGAGACAGAGGAAGACAAACGAGGATCTTGAGATTCCTTGGCAAGGGCAAAGCTGCCTTTAGGTCTCTCACTGTGTCCTGAATTAGACCCGGAAGGAGGGCTAATTTACTGGTTTGCTAATTTACCATGTTTGCCACTCTTTTCACCACCTCCCCACACAGAAGGCTGAGAGAAGCACAAAAAACCCCAACTAAAGAGCGAGCTGCAGATGGGACCACTGTCAACCACGTTTCACCTTATCCAGCCAACTCTGCACTGTTTGTGCAGGTTGTATAGAATTAAACAATTCAACAATTTGAGAACATTTACTGCACATGTTTACCTTCTGTGCAACACTGAATGAGATAGACCAGGGGAGCAAAGGGAGGACAAAGCCCAGCTTCCTGCCGTGAGGAAGCAGGGAACCCAGCATGAAGGGAAGCTGTCCTGGGAGAGGTTGCTGGAAAAGTTACCACAGAAAGATTGGGACACTGGAGGAAGTAAGGAGGGAGGGGAAGTGAGTCACTTGGGCAGAGCCCAGTACTCAGGCTCAGCCATGGAGCACTGCACGCTGATTGGAGTCAGGAAGCCCCGAGTGAGGCCCCATTCTGAGGGAGACCACCTTACTTTATTAACCCAGCTTTTTACAGAGTGACTCTGGGGTTGAAGGACATTCAAACTGCCTCAATCTTCTTGAGATTTTTTTTGGTGTGCTAAAAATGAAGCAAAAATAGCTTGAAGATATTAACATCTAGTGACAACTCTGTGGCAAAAGAAAATACCACTGTAATAATGATCACAACGTGATATCTATAAAAAGAATTAGGTCGCTATTGCAGGAAGGGTCACATAATGAGGCACAGCTTTAAATGTCCCTGGGAAACATTGTTGTACCAAGTCTATATATACTGTTGTATTCATAATTTCACTTAAAGCCTATATCAAGAGTCTAAATTTAAGGTCATTGTTTATTGTGAGACTCAACTCTAATAGCCCTTATCATGGTATCCAATTCATCCAATGACTTAACAAGTATTTACTGTGAAAATATTTAAAAAGCTGGACATGAAGACAATGGAGAATATTTATGCCTTTGCCTTCTGTGTCTTATAGCCCCAGTGTAAGGTAAAGATTAAATAAATAGAAATTCTACTGGTTAGCATTATTTTAAACGCTTTGAAGTCAAAACAACCTCTTTAAGATGCAATTTATGGGTTTGTAAAGAAAATGGAATGAAAATATTATACCTTCTCATGGACCCTGAGATTAGAAATGCCAGGCTTAATTAGTCTGTGGAGGCAACTCTGCTCAAAGCTAAGGAGATGAAAGGCTGACAGTGATATTGGTGCATCCGAGCAACAAGCCAATTGCTCTGGAAACACTAGCAGAGTTGGGAATCTGTGTCCAAGCCCAGGAAAGCCTGGGAAAAGAGTGAGAAAGAGAAGAGGAAATGCAGACATCTCCACTAAAGCTAAAGACTTAGGAGGTCTCTTTCGCACATCATAATCTTACAGATAAGAAAATCTCCCTCAGAACCAGATAGGGTTAACAAATGTTTACAACACAGGGTGACCGGGTCTACCAGAATCCAGAGAATGGCATTCAAGGGAGTTCCTGAAATCACTGCTTTTCCAGAAATGCAGGTTAGCTGAATGACAGAGTTCTTCCTCCAGCCCAAGAAATGCACTGTTATATATCAATATTTCTCACTTAAGAACAAGAACACATCCGGAGCAATTCATCCTTGACCTTCAGACAGGAGAAAAGCAACACATAAATGGGTATATTTGTCCAATAAACACTTTTATCACCAAAGAAAACCTGGGAAGGAGAAGGTTTGGAAGATGGAAAAAGGAAGGGAATGCTTGGTCCTGGAACTGGTTGCATAATATACGAAAAACCCGAAGCAGGGCTGCCTTTCTCTTGAAGTAAAGCTACCGCTCTGTAGGAGTCAGAGCTTCTTGTGTTTCATTTGTCTGTGGTCATTCCAAATGTGTGTGTGCATGCATATGTGTGTGTGTGTGTGTGTGTGTGTGTGTGTGTGTGTGTGTATCTGTGACTGTGTATGGGCTATCTTACATCATTGCTCTCTACCTTCCTTTTGAGATCTGGTCACACAGTGAACCTGCAGACCACCAATTGCTTAGTTTATCTGGGCATTGAACTCCAGGGATTCCCCCTTTCCATCTCACCAGTAGTTCCTGCAGACCTGTGAAGCTTCATGTGGTGCTGGGATCCCAACTCAGGTCTTCATGGTTGTACTGCAAAGCACTTCACTGACTGAGTCATCTCTCCAGCTTCATTCTGAAGGAATTTATGGGTCTTTACCTTCCTAGATCTGGATCCCAGGAATCAAGATATGTGTGAGGCATTTTGCCAACTCCATTCTTCTGGTATCAAAGCTGAGCAATAATTGTTTGCACTTTCAGGAAAATGAGAAGAATTTAACTCTTTTTTTTTTTTTATTGCTTTACCAGTTTAACAGGTGAATCTTCATTGTCCTTTGATCCCATAGCATCAACCCCTAATAACGACTGGGAGCTGCCTCACAATAAGATGAATTTCCAGAAGCAGCTGTGTTCATTAGCATCCTAAGTATTGCATCAATTTTCATTTTCTTCTTTTCTAAAGAATCTGGTTAGATGCTCATTCAAAATACACACATTTTGGGACAGAGGAGTACAGGGTGTAGCTCAGTGACTGAGCATTTGCCTGGCATGGACCAGGCCCTGAGCTTGATTTCCAACACACACACACACACACACACACACACACACACACACACACCTAGAAAAATGGTTCAGTGGTTAAGAGCACTGGCTGCTCTTGCAGAAGACTCAAGTTCAAATCCCAGTACCTACATGACAGATAACAACTGCCTGAAACTCCAGTTCCAGTAGATCCGATGCCCTCTTCTGTCCTCTGTGGGTATTACATGACAAGACTGCACTTACATACAAGCAGAGATACCTGTCATACACACAGAATAAAGATAAGCAAAAAATTTTTAAAAAAAGGTGAACATTGTGACGTTATCTTACATCTTTCTTCTACTCTCAATAAAGATAAACTGCACTAATTAGCATATTCCAACTTATATTTTGAAGAATGGCATGATTCTGTCATCTCAACTTTTCACAAGAACTCCCAAGTACTGGTGGTGAGCAACTTGCTCATTTTATCTGTATGGTTTAAAAATAAATACATGAAGCTCTTCCTATATTTTTGTTTGCAATTGAGGTCTCAGGTTACCTTTGGACTCACCTTGCAAGAAAGTCTTCATTTCCCAGGAGAAAATGGAGGCTCACTATTACTAAGTGGCTTGAGAAACTGAAGCCCAAAGTTTCTAAATGATTTTCTCAAGTTCATGCAGCCTCTGACTGATGAAGACAGGCAGGCTGTCTATAGGAGCTAGGAGAGCTATAGTGTTGCTTGCCCCAAAACAAATGAATATTATCAAAAGCAAGAGTCTGTGCAGATGTGGAAAAAGAAAATCTTTGCACTCTCTTTGTGAGACTGGAAATTGGTACAGCCATTGTAGGAAATAGCCTGTAGTTTCCTGAAAAATTAAAAATAGAATGTAGAATTTTGAGTCAACACTGAGTGTGCATCCAAAGGAAATTAAATCAGTGTATCAAGGTTTTATTGTTAGATGTTTACTGCAACATTGTTCACAAGATAAGAAATAATTTAAATATTAATCAACTGAGGGGTAGATAAAGATGTTATGTATATACAGTGGACTACTCAGCCATAAAAATAATGAAATCCTGTTGGATGGGACAATGTAGATACAACTAGAGAGTATGTCAATTGAAAAAAGCCAGGTACACAGAAGGACAGTAGTGTACGATCTGACTTGTGACTAGACTATAACAACTGGCTTCATCAAAGTTGAGAGTCAAATGATGACATGAATATATAATTACAAACTAGGATAAGGATTATCAAAGGAAGTGAAAGAAATTCTTTTTTTTTAATGTAGGAGAAATATACTACCACTCAACCTCTACTGTAAGGTTGGCAGCCTTGAGAACTCCTTTTTTTTTTTTTTTCACTATAGCATGTAGGATGTATTCCTGCTCGTGAAAGAAATTCTTAACCTTCTAAACTTCTAAAGAACTTATACAGTGAAAGCTGGTCTCACCCAGAGGATTAGTACTTCTTTGTGCTGAGCTGGGAAGAGTGAAGAACCAGGGCTCCTTCTTCAGTCTTCAGGGTCTCCCCGACCTTTGTCATACATACTGCCTCTGGAACTCTGCACCTCTTTTTCCCTCTGTGACTGGAATGCTATTATTTGACAGTATGAAAACCTAGCTTCTCCTTTCTTTCCTTAAGGCATGCATAAATTCTGAATTTATCCTACTATTGGGGTTAACTGTTTGTAATGGGCCCTAATGAAGTTTACCTTCCAGATACTGAGAAACCTACCTACCTCTCCCCTTTATAGGAAAAAGAAAAACATGATGGTAATGAAACCAATCCCTAACTGTAAATTAGAGCCAATTGTTACAGTGGTAATTTCTTATAAAACAGGTATAACTGCCCTTTTTTAATTGACTGATAGGCATAGGAATTGTGAAAGGATATTCGCTATCTGGAGCCAAATTCAATAGTAAAGTGTTTATAAGCTGTGTAATTAAGCAAAATATATTACTACAGGAAATCTCTGACATCAACAATGAATTATTCTGCCTAGGAGATGTTGACTAGGGGATTCAAACCTGCCCCCCCCAAATTATAAAGGCCTTTTGCCTATAAGTGGGATATATGCAAGGAGAAAGGCAGTAAGTCCCTGTTGTTGAACACCTGGTGTAAGCATGAAAAAATGTTATGAGATGTCACTTGCTAGCATACAACTGGCCTCTGAAATACCAGAGAGCATTACCAAAGGCCACTAAAGCAATACAGCAAAATATTGGTCTCCCTGAGACAAGCAAGACTCCTCCATCAATATCAGCTACACCTCAACAGCCTGGAGATACTGTGCAACAGTGGCAGCCAAGTGTCTATATATATCCCAAATCTATTTGGCTATTAGCTCTCTCCTTGGAGGAATAACTCACAGCGGATGCCACAAGCTTATGTCCTCTAGTGGTTAGGAGATGTTATAAGCCACAATAAGAACTTGTCACCCTTTATAGAGAAACCACAGTTTGCGGATTAGCATACCATCCAAGCATCTGTGTCTATGCTCACAGCTTAGCTTGACATAATAATTGGTACTGCTTAAATGCCTGTACATCCAATAGCTTGTGCTTTGTTAGTATGACTAAAAAGGGTATCACTGGAAAAGCTGTCAACCCATGAAGGGAAACAACCTGAACAGACTGGAGTCCAAAATGACAACTCCAAAGAAATTAGACTGTTTTCTTCTCACCCACTTGTGCCCCTTTCCCAAAGCCCAGGGAACAAACTGCAGAAGAGGAGGCGTGGTAGATTGTAAGGGCTGCGGAGAGATAGGGGTGAATCATGAGACTACAGGAATATAGTCTGGACTCCTAATTGATCAATATGCCTGTGCATACAAGCTTCTCCAACTGGACTATGGGAACCTTGGGTTGTTCAAAATTTGGACATAGATACTTGCAAAATGCACCAGTTATCTAATTGTATGACAAACTGAGTAACATCAATGTTATCTGCAAACAACTGTGTCATTTTATTGTAGAATCCCTTAAAAATAAACAAAAAAAAATTCAAAGAAAAGGTAATCTAGGAGTTGAAGAGATGGCCCAGTGGCTAAGAACTCTTTCTGTTCTTCCAGAGGTGCAGAGTTTGGTTCCTAGTACCCAAATCTGGCAGCTTACAACTTCCAACACTTCCAGTTCTGGAGTTTCTTCTGGCCTCCGTGTATCCCATACAGGCATTCTTACAGTGTCTCTGTCTCCATTAAAATAAAGATGAATATTTTAAAAGGTGATCTGCTGGGCAGAGTGGCATATCTCTTTAAGCCCAGCACTAGGGAGACAGAAGCAGGTAGATCTCTGTGAGATCAAGGCCAGTCTGCTCTACATAGGAAATTTGAGGCCAGCTGCGGCTATGGGGAAACCCTGTCTCCATCTACCCCTCCTGAAGGAAAAAGGTAATTCATTCTTTGACATTCTTAAGGTATTTTTTAATATTTTTTTATTTATTTTCACATGTGTATGAATGTATTGTCTGTATGTGGGTCAGTGCACCCGTGTTGTTCAATGCCGCGAAGGTCAGAAGAGGGTGTCAGATTCCCCTGGAACTGGAGTTAAAGGCAGTTTTCAGCCGCCATGTGGGTGCTGGGGATTGAACCCGGGTCCTCTGCAAGAGCAGTCAGTGCTCTTAACAGCTAGGCTATCTCTCCAGCCCCTCTTTGACATTCTTAAAGTTAGCAGCTTTTACCCTGGGGATTTATTAACTTTGATGAGCAAGCTAGCCATGATTTCCTAAAAGGAAAGTCTTTTCTTTGGTCAGTGGTATACTAAAAGTAACCAGAGGATAATTTTAAAGTTTCTGTTAATTAACTGATTGCTATATTAATCATTTAATTGAACTAGGATCTTTCTGACATAAGTACTCCTTCAATGGTTAGGGGATATAAAATGGTCATGTACAGTTGTTTGTTGTTGGTTTTGTTTTGTTTTGTTTTGAACCTGTCAGTTGCACATGTTACACAGGTTTGCCTGCAGGTCATGCAAGAAATCAGAAAGTGAAACCACAGAGAAATACAGACAGGGACCTGCTGAATATTGTCCTGTTTGAACAGGACATCAGTTATTTACACTGGCTTTCCATGGGGAATTTTTGTTGGTTGGAAGTAGTCAGATTTTTCTATCGTTACACTGTGACTGGAGGTGGCCTTTGTGCTATACCTAGAGTCCCTGGGGGCTGAGAGGATCCATGGCACTAGCATGTGCCTTTTCCAGAAGATGTTATATACAGTAGAGACACTGGGGGCAGTTACCCGAGGAACTAGGAGGTAAAGTTGAACCAGACACAGCATCATATCTGACTGAGCTTGTTCCTGGAAAAGTAAAATTTAGACTCAATAGATGGAGAGACCAATGAACATGCCACAGAATTTGAGAAGTATCTGAAGCAGAATATAGAGGAAAAGTTATGGTTTAAAGTTAATACATTGGAAGGAAAAGAATGAAAATCAATTATCTTAGTTTCCACATGCAATAGTTGATTAGGTAGAATAAAGAAAGACATATGATACAAGAGGAAATTTATAAAAGGACTACATCAGGCTTAAATAGAGCTCAGTGGTAGAGTACTTGCTTCAGTTCTTCAAAGCACGGAAAAATATTAAAAACTTACAGAGCAAAGGTCATGTATTTGTAAAGGTGAATAATTTTGATAAACCCATAGCCAATCTTTTCAAGAAAAACAAAATCCACAACTAAAAATATCAAGAATTTAAGAATGGCTGTTACTAGAGTTTATATCTATTAAAAATAAGAAATATCATGAATATTTTTAAATCAATAAAGCCAATATTTTAGGTGAAATAAATTCTCTGAGTCAAACTTCTAAAATAACTAAAAGAAGGAATGAAAAATCCATAGAGCCACATATGTGAGAACTTGCAAAGGAAAAATCTATGCCTGAAGTTCTTCATCTGAGATTCTTTTAAATATTTTAAAAAGAGCTAATTCCATTGTTACAGAGATTCTTCGAGAGTGCAGAGGAGGCAGGAAGCTCAGCTCTTCCATAAACTAGAGAGCTCGATGGATCAGCACCGTAGGAGCAGAGCAACACCTCCACCCTGTCGCTCTCTAATCTCCAAAACTCATGAACCCATCTCTATTTTGTTGCCATTAAGGGGCTCTGTAGATGAGGCTAAGTGCAGGATCCTGACAGGGTAGCTGGCAAGTGAGAGAGGGGAGCAGGAGACTTGTGATCACAGAATGAAGAGACAATGGAGTCAGGTGGCATCAACATCAAGGAGGCATAGCCCAAGAAAGCCAATGGCTGCTGGAAGCTCTAGAAGGAATGAGGATTTTCCTCAGGGACTCTAAAAGAATGCAGCCCTGACTACACCTTCTTGGCAGCCAAGCAAGGTCCATTTAGGACTTCTGACATGCAGCATTGTAAAACATTAAGTTCATACTGTTTTAAAGCACATTGTTCAAAATTTGGACATAGATACTTGCAAAATGCACCAATTACCTGATTGTATGACAGAATGAGTGACATCAATGCTATCTGCAAACAACTGTGTCATTTTATTGTAGAATCCCTTAAAAAATAAATTAATTAATAAAAAAAAAGCACATACTTGGAATAATTTGTTATGAAATTGAACTCTTTCTTTGATTTTTCCACCTCCCTCTCTTTCCTGTCATAGAGCTGCTGATATTGTTGCACTTCACACAGCGATGATGTCTGTTGGATAGCATCCAGGTCCATCATCCTGTGGAGTATGACTTGTGATCATTAAGTGTCATCAGCATGAAATCTGGTCAGCAGAAGGATCAGGAGGCCTGAATAGAAGGATGGGACTTTTACCTCTACTCCCTAATTTCAGAGGAGGGCAAAGGGGGTGTAGTGATTTCATCAATCTTTCCCACATAGCAAAGTTTCCACAAATACTACAAAGGACAAGGTTCAGAGCAGCTTCCACAAAGCAGAACACGCAGATCCCCCAAGAGTGAGCGATCACAGTAGCATGGAGGCCTTCCCCTGGCCTTAGCCGGCACATCTCTCCCCCTGGCAGTCCAAATGAATCTATTATTGTCCCTATGTCAAATGTATTAATATGAATAAAGTACTTGGCTCTGAGTTCTGTGGCATACTCTAACACATTCACCAAACCCAAGAAAGGGGAGGGGTATCACCAATTTATAGCCACTTGGTGATTTATAGCCCAGATGACTGACATCTGGAGTGAAGAACAGTCTCAGAGAGATGAGCTCTCAGTCAACTACGTTTGACTATATTTTCAATTAGAAAGCATCAGTAACTGAGTTCAAATGGTGATATCTTGTTGTCATTGGCTGTATAACTAGCTGATGTCTGACTAAATATTACTCCACACTGAGTCTGGTGACCAAATTGAAATGTTTCATGTTGTACTGAGTGAGGTTGTAGGCAAATGTTTTTCTTTATGTCTCTCAGCAATAGGAAATGAATATACCTACACCCATAGTCCACTCGGTCATTCCTGATGACTTGGTGTGAACTCCAGCAACGCTGTTCCTTAAGACCCTTTCCTGCATATTGTGTCTTCTAGTTCCTTACTACTGCTTACTGGGTATGGGTACAGCTCTGAGATTCTGCATGTGACTTACTTAGGTCAGCATTTTCAGTCTACAAAGCAAAAGTATTTTATTGCATCAATATAGTAAGGTGAAGATTACCTTAAGTAGATATAATATATATATATAAATATATATATATATATATAATTGTGCATATGTTTTATTTTCTAGCTATAGCAAGTGATACTGGATTTCCAGACATGCCATCTAAAAATTTCCCTTTAAAATAACAGACCTAGAATTGTTTAATAGAAAATACTTTAAATACACAACTGGCAGATTCAGGTAGTTCTCTGATGTGAGTAACATACCAAAGGTGGTGTAGGGAAGCCTCAAGTTTAGAAAACAGTGAGATTAAAAGATGATGTCTTGCATCCCCCCACTTATCCAATCATAACCAATTTACTCATTCATTTATTCACTCATTAAGTACATAAATATTCATGATCATCTTTCAAGTACAGCACTCCAAATAAGAGCACACCAAGAACAAACTAATGAATGTGATACAGTCCCTGACCTGAAATACCCCAGAGTCTGACAAGAGAGAGAAGCACCTGATTAAAATCAGAATTCCATTGGCCTAGAATCTCAACAGTGATCTGTATGTGGCCTAGGCAGCTCAAAGTTTTTGAGAATCCCAGTTTGTCCCAAATTGACCCTCCTCTCACAAGCTACCTAAATGGTTACTTAAAAACACAGGCTGTTATGAATTGAATCTGCAAGGTGCCCCACTGAAAGGTACTGGGTCCTCAACCCAGGGTACTATTCTGAAAGCTGATCAGCCTTCAGCAGGCAAAGCCTGACTGAAAATTGTAGTCACTGGGGGCACGACATGGAAGGTGTCACCCACAACACTTCTGGCTGCTTTCTCTGCTTCCCAGTCGGCTGCTGTAGGAAGTCACAACATCCCTGCCACTACTAAAAGCAGCCTTGCTTTGTCTTCCCAAAATGACAGACAGTGCATATCCCTCTGAAACTAGGAGCCAGAAGGTCTTCCTCCTTTATCTTGCCTCTGTCAGGCAATGGTGGGAGAAAACTACTAAGACTAACCCTACCACTCCTTGTCTTTAAAATATGGTCCCAAGACCTAGCTAAGGCATGACTTCCTTGGTAAATAAAGCTTTATTGAGTGCTTTGGGGGAGCACAGTCCTGTGTCTTCTTTTACATACTGCCTGTGGTGCCTTTGGTCTGCTGAGGCAACAGAGTAACTGTGACCATGACTGCTAGGAACACTGAGATATTTCTCCTCTGTATATTTTTATTTTTTCTGCATTTCATACGATATATCTTAATCATATTTAGACCTCCCTCCCCTGTCTACGACCCCTGCTATGGCCTCCCTACTGGATTTCATGCACTCCATCATATATGTTAAGGTCTATTGAGTCACGTTTGTGTCCTCAGATGGCCTCCGTGTGAACTCATCCACAGCATCCAGTAAGCCTTCTAGAGTGACTGCCTCGCCCACCAGTAATCAGCTGCCAACAGTTCTTCAAGTAAATTTAGGGTCTTCTGCCCAGTTCCCCAGTTATATGCTGGGTTTTTGTGTGAACGAGGTGGCACGAGCCATGCAATCTGATGCTTTCTATGAAAAAATTATCATCTATATTTATTAAATCTTTGCTGCTGGCCATGGTGGAACACACCTTTAATGCCAGCACTACGGAGGCAGAGGCAGGCAGATCTCTGTGAGTTCAAGGCCAGCCTGGTCTACATAGTGAGTTCCAGGACAGCTGGGACTACAGGGAGACCCTGTCTCAAAAAAACAAACAAAAATCTTTCCTATTGGATCCCTATCCTGACCAAGTCTTTAGCCTCATTGCTTACGAAATTCCTAAATGTGATTAACAAACTAAATTCACCTTCTCTGTGAAACTATCCACTTCCATTTCAAAGGGAGGCTTGGTAATCCCTGAAATTTTGTTTTTTTTTTCAATACTTGGTCCCCAGCCTCATACACTATTTAGGGTGTTCTCATTATTCTTAAATCAACATAATTGGTTTGATATAGTGTTACATTCATCATAAAATATTAAAATTCAAGGAAAAAATATAGCAGAGAGGAAAAAATTCATCCTAAATTAGTGCTGCATTCTTGATGTAGCACTTCTATGATCAGTTAGGGAAGTCATTTTTTTATTTTATTTATTTTTTATGTGTACAAATGTACTGTCTGCATGTAGGTTTGTGCACCCATGTCATGCAATGCCACAGAGGTCAGAAGAGGGCATTGGATTCCCCTGGAACTGGAATTAAAGATGGTTCTCACCGCCATGTGGGTGCTGGGGATCAAACCCGGGTCCTCTGCAAGAACAGTTGGCACTCTTAACCACTAGGCCATCTCTCCAGCCCCAGGGAAGTCATTTTAACCATCTTTCTGTACCTATTCAGAGAGACAGTGGTTAACCAAAATGACTTAACCAAAAATGCACATATTTGACAATCATATTTTAATAAAAATTTACTTTGACTTTCCCTATATTAGAAGAAATTTACAAAATTGATATTTAACTAAAGAAATTGACAAATTTCAGAAAGATTTTATCTTTCTGTGTGTGAGAGAGATGAGAGAGAGAGAGAGAGAGAGAGAGAGAGAGAGAGAGAGAGATAAGCATGTTTAATTCCAACAAGAGCACTTTCCTGTTTAAAGTCCTCAGGAAAATACTTTTCATCTTAAATCCAATGGGTTACACCTTAATCTCTAGAGCCTCAGAATGCCAATCTATTTTGAGATGGAACTTAAATGTAAGTTAAAGTCTAGTCTGACCATGAGCCTTTTATAGGAAGATCAGATTCCCATCAATACCTCAGAAGCAGGCACACACAGATGTAAAGACAGAAGAGTCCAGAACTAGAGGCCCAAGAGAAAAGGGGTTGGAAGAAATCAGACTGCAAACTTCAACCTGCAATGTCCAGCATCTAGGGCCGTAAGAAATTTTACTTCTATGATTTAATCTGCTCATCCCTTGATACTGGGTGACCATTGTCTTAGCAAGCCAAAGCAATCTTTATACCATATTTTCTTTAGCATTTTCCTTCCCCTTATTAAGCCACAAGTTGTATTCCAGAACTTAGATTTTGTGATTTCATGGTCAAGATTCTAAGTATTTATATGCTTGCCTATAGCCCTCATAATTCTTCAATTACATATTGTTAATATTTGCATTATCTGCTACTTGCCACCAACCAATCATTTGATGGTGCCTTCTTTTGAATATTGCCAGGGTTCACTGTTGTATGTCTCTGGCCTGATCTGATTTTACCAAGTATTTCTTAAGAAGACATATTTGATGCCCCTTAAATTTTCCATGGGTGAGGTTACCAATTCATTTTATACTTAAAAAAAAAAATCACAAGGTCAGGACAGAAAGATGGCTTAGTGGTTAAGAGCACAATCTGCTCTTGCTGAGGACCCAAGCTTGATTCCCTGCAACCCACATGGCAGCTAATAACCATTTGTAACTCCAGTTCCAATGGATCGGATACCTTCTTCTGTCCTCCTTGGGCAATGCATGACATGGGTGCACTTAACACACATGCAGGGAATATACTCATACATGGAAATAAAAATAATAAAATGTTAAAAATAATTCTAGGCCACAATTTCTTTCCCTCCTTTTGAGGACTCTACCAATTTCTCCAACTTAAGCATTCATCAGTCTAAGTCAGAAGCAAAATTTGATCTTGGGGTTCATGGGAATTCTATTTCACTCTCACCCCAGCCCAACACAGACAAAAGATTCCCTTAAGTCTATTGATCTGAATTCTTGTAAGGAAGATTTTGTGTGTGTGTGTGTGTGTGTGTGTGTGTGTGTGTGTGTGTGTTATGTGATTGGATTTTGACTGTTCTTTCAGGCAGTCTCATGGAGTGAATCAGAGTAAGCTCTGTCTGGTCAAACCACCAGAGGCCACATGTCTCCTCCTCTAAGTACTCAAAACACAACCTCAGAAAAGTACTTGGACTGAATGTCCCTGAGTTTCCCTCCTTCATACCCCAAGGACTAAAGGATCTATCTACCTCACGGGGATGTTGTGAAAATTAAATGAATTAGTAAATATAAAAGTGTTACATAGTCTAGTTATAAATATAATTTTACATGTAGATCTTTGCTTAACCCCCATGTCTATGCTTGTGCTGCTATATAAAATTGTTATTTTCCACTTCATTTTCTGTAATTTCCCTAAGCCAGTTTGATTTTTTTTCTAAGCAGGCTCTTTCTAGACATGTTCATTCTTCCAATAAAAATCTCTTAATTAGAATTTCTGTGTTAAGTTCTGTTATGGCTCAATTTTTTCTTATGTAGCCCAGTCTGATCTCTATTAGTGTGTCTTGGCATACTTACTGAGGAGTGAGTAAATTTCAACTTTTTATTTTTTTATTAATTTTATTTATTTCTGTATGTGTATGAATGTACTGTCTGCATGCAAGTCTGTGCACCCATGTCGTGCAATGCTGCGGAGGTCAGAAGAGGGTGTCGGATTCCCCTGGAACTGGAGTTCTCCTGGAATTGGAGTTTCAGACGGCTCTTGGCCGCCATGTGGGTCTGGGGATTGAACCCGGGTCCTCTTCGAGAGCATCGGTGCTCCTAACCACTAGGCCATCTCTCCAGCCCCAAATTTCAACTTTTTAAAAAATATTTTAGTTATTACTTTTGTTTTATGTGTATGAGTGTATTGTCTGCATGTATGTGAGTGTACCTGTGTCATCCAAAGACATGGAGGTCAGAAGAGAGGGTTAGAGTTGCCTTGGAACTGGAGTTTCAGACGGTTGTGAGCTACCATGTGGGTGCTGAGAATCAAACCTATGTCCTCTGCAAGAGCACTCATTGCTCTTAAACACTGAGCCATCTCTCCAGCCCTGGATATTTCAAATTTTAAGACAAAGGTAGCATGTGTATCAGGTTCGTGGGAGGTAAACAGACTGTTTCTTTTTTTCTTAACTGTTTTAAACTAGTTAGAAAAATAGAAACCGTTCTCCACCCATGAATTTTATATAAAATGTAATGTGAGGGAGGAATTTTGCTCAGTGAGGAGGTTTTAAATGTGATAATGTGTGTTGTGTGTGTATGTGTGTATGTGTGTGTGGTGTATGGGAATTTGTGTGTATGTGTATTGATGTGTACACCAGTATATATATGTATTACTTTCCTTCTAGGACAACCTTCTTACAGATATATGAAATACGACATAGATTCTGCTAGAATGTTTTCCATGTTATGGCTGGCAAGTGACTTATTGGGTAGAAGCCTGAAACCTGTGTTCAATCCCAAGAACCCACCCTAGAAAGAGAGAAGCAACTCCAGAAAATCATCCTCCAGTTTCCACACATGTACCGTGGCATATAAGCACCTGTGCTCAGCACACAGCACATGCACAGTAGTAATAGCTAACAAAACTTTAATACATGTAACATTAGAATATTTCCCATTTTATTCTCCAGGTGCTTCTATATCTCACTGATTTACTTACAGGGTCGTGGGATGGACTTTTTGAGGCTGTGGAGTTTATTTTTAAAAAAACTCATATTCTGCATAAGAATCAGAGGTTGATAATGGTTGGCAGCCCGCCAAAGTATTTGGCACAAAATCATCATAACTTATTTTCCTGTGATATTTTCTTCCACTGAAGAGATTTTTTTACTTCCAATTTTTGTTCTTGCTGATTATAAATTTCAAAAGAGGACAAAGCAGCAAATATTCTCAGATGCCTTTGGAAATCAGAAATGGCATAAACAAGTATTTCAAGCCTTTATCCTAAGAAATATCTGGAGTTTAAAAAGCATGGACACGGAATCTGCATACTCAGTAAGCTTTGATTCGGTGGATTAACTAACATGTGAATCTCTAGCATTTCACAGAGCAGAAACAATGAAACAGGCAGCTATGAAGTCCATTCTGGAAAGCTCTGACCTCTTATTTCAGGGCACTTTGGAAACAAAGCCAGTTCCCATGCATATTCTCCAGCGACATCACTCCCTCCGTGCCAACCTCCTTCCCCACCTTTTTTTTCTTCCTCTGCAGCTGAGTTTTGGATGCCCAGCAGCCTAGTCAAGCCTGAGAAGGGAAATTAGAACTCCAAGGGGAAGACGAAGGCTCCTGAGATGGCAAGACTAGGGCTGGGTCTGCAAACTGGGTCACAGGGCCTCAGGGACATGTAGGTGGCAGGGCTCTGCTGAAGACTTGACATCAGGCCCTGTGGGGGTGTAGGCAAGCCAGTTCTGCTCTACATTTTAAAATCTTGTTATGCTCAACTATCTCTCCAAGTCTGATAAGCATAAGTTTCAATCTGGAAAATAATTTGGAACCTTTAAAACAAAGAAGTATGTTACAGTTAAAGGAGTTAATCTGCCATGTTATGCAACCTCTTTAGCATGCTATGCAAATTGCAGGTCAGCATCAGATGTGGGAAAGGAACAGTTTCTCAAAAATCCTGTGTTCTGGGGGCTGGCTGAGAGCAGGCACTGCTCCTCTGGAGGACCTGAATTCAATTCCCAGCAACCACTTTGGGTGGCTCACACCTCCCTGTGACCAAGCTCCTGCAGGATCCAGCCTTTGCAACCACCTGTACACACGTATGGACATAACTCCCCCCAAACATACATAATTATAAATAAAAGTAAATATTTTAAAATATTTTTCAAAATGCTGTGTTCTGATGGAAAACAAAATTGACAAAATACAATAAACTTTATATTTTTCTATTCCTGTGCATATCTGTCTATCTCCTGTCCTTTTCTGTCTCTTCATGTGCTCGGTTTTCCTTTCTGTGTGCTTTTGTCCATGTGCCTCAAATGTGTTCTGCTTTCCACTATAGATTCAGCACTTAAAACATGACCTGGCACATGTGCTCCATTAATTGTGTGAGGGGGAATAGTAGATGAGTGAATGTGTAGAAGGCTGGTACTCTAAAGAGACAACTGGAAGAACACATGTAGAGAGCTCTGTCAGGTGCCTGGTAATGGATGGAAGACTGATGCAAGAACACCACACAAGCACGTTGATGGTCTACCTCACTATCTGTCATTGTGGTTGTCCTTGTTCAAAGTCTTTGAGTCACGAGTGACTGCATTCCACATGCTGTCCTTCCCTTCTTGGCTCAGCTCCAGGACTTGTCTCCTGCCTGCAGGCTGACAATCTCTAGGCTTTGCTACCCCAAGAAGGGTTGGGGAGGGACTGCAGGAGATCACCCGTGGAAATGAACGAACTCACACACAGAGCTGGGGAGGATAGGAACTCCGTTTGTTTTCTGTCAGTGAGGTCTATATATTCAAGACTATTGTGCTTTGGGCAAGGAAGTGGGGAGCAGGCAGAAGGGAGGTGTGAGCCAACTTGGTTCTAATCTTGGGGCTACAGAGCTCCGGTTTATGCAACAGGTAACTAGAGGTGGGACATTGTGCTCAGTGCCTCAAGGGAAGGGGCTGAAACTTTGCAGAGATAGAGCAAAGCAAGAATCCTTGTATTATCCCGAATCTTCCTGCTACAGATAACTCTGAATTCCCACAGAGATATCAGATAACTGGAGATCTCCCAGGACAGGTCTTACAAGTTCTCACTTCAAGCCACACACAAAGTTTCATTCCCACAACTATCCAGTAGTCCTGGTGCCTTTGGACCCCAAAATTAATGCCATATGAAAGAATCTGAGTGTCACATGAGTGTCTGAGGGAGATTCTGAACAAATGTTTTGTCACAGACTGCCTGTGTAGCCATTGTCATGATCTGAAAAATAGTAGTAGCTTCCTGCAGGTAGATATGGGCGGGAGATAGAGAATCCACTCTCAACAGCTTGGCAAGGATGTAGGATGGACAAAAGACATACTTTAAACCAAATCCCTCTAAATATGCGAACAGTTATTAGCAAGGGGAAAAAAGGCTCAAACTAGATATAAGAACTCTAAGAACTTTTTTATCAAAGTATTATATTGAGCTTTTTACAGTCAGTTCAGTAACAATTTGAGAAAACATAAAGTCCTCTTTTTATTAGGTTAATCAAGAGAGGTTTCAATATATGGAAGGAGCTCTGAGCAGAGACTTCTGAAGCGAGTTGGCTGTAGGTGGCTGAGCTTGGTCCTTATCTGTGCGAGGACACTGCTAGCTCACAAGGTCTCCACTCACCAGCCTCCTGCTGTGTGAGTTACTCATCTCACCAATGAATGATCATTTCAAGCAGGTCTTGTGCTAGATAATGTTTTCTCTTATATAAATGTTGATCATATCTGAAGTGTAGGCTGCGGGTTTCTGATTTGGCTCTCCAAATGCAATTTAATTGCCACTGAAGTGTAAATAGAAGTTAATTTGTATATATAGTGTAATGTATGTCAGCAGGTACCACACACACACACACACACACACACACACATACACACCACGCACACAAACATACACCTCACATTATTTATACTACAACACTTTAAAGAAAATTGCTATACAAATAATACAATGTATAAAATTCAGGTTACCAAGAAAAAGTTTAAAGGGAAGACAATGCTGAATTTGATTTAATTGTGATTTCATTATTCATTCATTCAAACAATAAACATGAATTGTGCACTTAAGATTGCACTGTGATTACCTTTTGACCTCTTTGCCTATAACATATTATATGCGGGGGTCCTTAAAACTGATGATTCCGTATTCTGCAAACATATATTTTATAGACAATGTTAAAATGGAGAACATTTTGAATGCAACTAAAATAACTGTATCCCAAGGGTCCTAGGAAAGCTATTTTCTGGCCAATTAAGCAGAATCAAAGTGTCATCTCCTATTGGCTGCCATATACTCATCAAGCTTGCAATTAGATTGCTAGATGTGTAAAGCAAAACATGCTGGAAGATGAATCATGAGATCAGAGAAACCTGTTGGGTGACAGTTGTCCATGAGCATGCAATGTTGTTAAAGAGAGTGAGTTCACAAGGCACCTGCTGAGGTTTTCAGGCTCCTGTGTTATGGAATAAAGATTTTCACAGAGACAATGGATAGTTACAGAAAAGGAGACCATTTATTATAGGAGAACACCACCTCTAAGCCTGGAAACCGGCTAGACCTTGAGAGCGATCAGGGGCTCCAAAGAGAATTAGCTATGGGGGAGATGCCTGTGGGTTATTTATATATCTGTTTCTTTCTGTACAAGCTCTCTTGGGTTCCACGTAGGATAAGCTGGGAGTAGGTTCTAGTCTGGGTCTGTCATTAGTCTCTTTCATCTGTTATCTTGATTCCTTTGGAATCTACCTCCCCACTCTGTTTGTCTGAACAAAGCCATGAGCAATTTATGTTTCTTTTCAGATAGTCATCTTAAAAATCATTTTATTAAAAATAGAGGTCTTTGGGGGCAGAGAAGTCAGCTCTCTCTTGGGCATATTTGCTCACTATTGTAGGTTACTTTGGTCTAGTGTTGTAGGCTTGCAGACCCCCTACTAAGGAGGCTGAGGGAAAGAATTGTGAGTTCAAGGCCAGCCTCAGCAATTTAGTGAGATCCTGTATCAAAATAAAAGTAAAAAGGTTAGAGGTAGAGCTGATTTTAAGTGCTTGCTTAGCATATGTGAGTTTATACATTCAATCCCCAGTATTATAAAATGAAATAAATGAGTAAATAAATAACAAACAAACAAATGAATGGGTACATTAATATCTGAATAAAAAGCTTCATAATGTAAAAGGTTTGGGGATTCAAAAAATGTTGACTGAAATCCTAGTCATGTAATACCCTGTAATACCCCATGAGCCAAAGAGTAGGGACACGGGTAATAAAAACAGTCTATTTACTTGTGATAGGAGGAAATCCAGCCCACCGGTGGCTTTGTCATTCTCTTCTACACAACAATATGATGTGTTGTGTAGACTATGAACATAATAGGTACCCTGTAAATGTTTGTGTGATTATTATAATTCTCTATGCAAAATGCTCAGAGCATGGTAGATGGTTACTTCATGAAAACCATCGTTAATGTTCTTTTATTATTAAAATAGATACAAAGTACCTTGAGCATCCCAAAGATAGAAGTTCTGCCCCTGTTGTAAATGCCACTCAATACCTAGTATTTTACTCATGAGAAGTTGTGAGCAAATGAGTCAAATTCATGGCAATGTATGAAGAATTCGATGGCCTACGAACAGCAGGGGAAGTTAACACATGGCGAAGTGGCCATGCTTGGTTATGGGGCCTATGGACCAAGAGCAACCAATAGACAACATGATTAGGGGTTTACCATGGTGTTCCCCTGGTACTAATGTGAAATCCCAGTTCACATCTGTGGTTCCATGTGTAGAGTGGGTTCAATAAGACAGAAATGACTTAATGAAAAATAAGCACAAAAGTGGAAACAACCTGGTAGAGTAAAATGAAAACACCCAGAAATCAGAGGGTCAGAAGTTTTCAATTTAAATAGTATTTTAAATATTCCTCCAGGCGTCAATTCCCTTATTTTAAAGACTCAGGTACTTTGTTGAGATTTGTTATCCTTTCCTGCTGTTCAAAGCCATTACATTTTTCTGACATTAAATTTCCTAGGTTTGGAGGTTCTGCCCCATCATGGTTAATGCTGCTCACTGTGACTGAGCCTGTTGTGTTCTCATTAGAAAGGCGGAGCCTGCCATTGGAATCCATGGCTTCTCCAGTTTACACAGCAAGTCCAAACAAGAGAAAACCTCAAACCACAATGAAATATACTAAGCCTTTCTAGTCTCTTTAATACTTGCTCTATAAAACAAAACAAAACTTCCTTGTTGCTGAACAAACTTCCTGTTGCTAAGGCCAAGCCATTCTTCATTTGTCTAAATAGTCAAAGAAAGGATTATTGAATTAGAGGACCCCGAGTTCCCTGGAATTTACTCTCTGAACCCTGAGGGTATTGAGGAAGGCAAACTACAGAAATAATTAGGAAAGAATAGGGTCAGAGGACACCACTGAGCCGTGTGATCATGAGATGGCAGGCGGTGAGCAGAGCAACTCTTAGGAAGCCCTGCTTCTCCTGAAGTACGCCATAGACACAGAGTTTAGTCACAGCTCCATCTGCAGAGCTGGTTAAACCTTCTCAAGGATGAAAAGTCACAGAGAAATGTTGTGCCAGGAAACAGGTGGAAAGGAACCCAGGTGATGGGTCACACTCTGCAGCTCTCCTGAGTGACTCTCTCCTGATTACCAGTGTGGCATGCATTTCTCATTACTCATGTTTACTCAGCTTCATCTGAGAAGAGGGCAGGGTGCTGGGGGTTAGTAGAGCATAGGATCAGATGGAAATTCTGCTTTTGTAGTACTTATATGGAATATGAACAAGTAGATCTCCATCTACTTTTCAACAGAGGGAGCAAAAGAGACCATGTATTTTGTTTCTGAAGAGCTTCTTCTAAGTCCGTTCTGGCCCAGACCTGGATTTCAGAAAACTTCCAGACAAAAAAGCAGCCAGGCCTGTGTCTCTAAAACTGACCTGGAATGTGGTCCACAGAGATGGAGTCCCTCTTAAAGTATAGGATATGTGTTTAGAAAAGGCTTCACAGAGGGGAAGAAAATGAAATGCATAGGTACCCAAAGAGGTCACATGGGTAGAGCGAGGAATAAGGCCCCAGGTGAGATACTGTCAGAGTGGGAGAGAGCTTGGTGAAAATTCGAAGGACCTGGTATCTATCCATTAATACTGGGGAGATAATAAAAAACATTTCAACACCAGATGCCAGACAAGTAGAAAATCAGTTCAGAAATCTACTCAGGTTGCATTGAGTTGATTAGCAAAGGGCCTGAGGAAAGGACAATTAACCAAAGAGAAAACAGCTGTGTTGTTTGTTGAACTGATGACAATAAGGTAGAAATACAGAAAACTGTGGGTGGAATTGAGATTTCAGGAATGATGTGTGTGTGTGTGTGTGTGTGTGTGTGTGTGTGTGTGTGTGTGTACGTACATGAATGTGTATGTATGTGCCTATGGAGGCCAGAGGGCAGCCTCAGGTCTCCTTCCTCCTGGGGTGCTGCCTACTTTGTTTTTAAGGCAGGGTTTCTCTTTGGGACCTGGTGATTGCTGCATGTTACGGGGGTCTCATGCTTGCTACACAAGCAATTTAACTATGAACATGTTCATTAATACTGAGATGTCCCTAGGCTCCAAGAAAGAAACATTCTTGGGATGAATTTTGATGGATGTATTCCTTGCAATATCATGAACATTTTAAAGGCTCTGCTAGCATCTCATTATGCAAAGAAAAATCAGAGGTCTATCTAATGACATCACCATAGTCATAGTTCCAAGAAATAAATGGATAGTAGCAATTCCTCAGGGGTTCTCTTTCTCTAGATAGTCACACTGTCGTCATCATTGATGGTAATTGAATTTGGTGAAAAATGAAATATGGACATAGGTACAGATGGAGTGATGAGATTTAGAATTCCTAGGGCGATTTCCCTTTCCACAGGATTCTAGAAGTTTAGACCTCCAGAGACATATCAGGCATCAGAAAACCTAGTTCTATCCTTTTGTGTAATGGGCCAGAAAATTGCTTTAGAAATATTAAGGTATTAGAATACAATAAGAAAATATAAAGCAACACAAAACAAGATTCTATTTAGCAGTTTAAAACCCTGAGATATCAGATTACGGTCACATTAAAATAACACAAAAGTGCACAATCTGGCCTCTCAGAAGTAGTTGGTAAAACTGAGGGCGACAAGGGCAAACTTAGTGCCTTTTCCAACACAAGAAAGAGAAACACTAAAGAATTAGGCTGACTAGCAGGTAAAGTTGGGACTCCTGGGTATTCTGAGGCTCTGTCTGTCCTCAGAGGTCTGGTGTTATTTTTGTGAGGGAGATTCAAGACAGGACACACTCTCTCTCAGTGCCACATCAACACATATCTATTTGAGTAAATTAACACTCCTGTCTCACTTGACCCATTTGTCAGAAATGCCAAAATGTGGGCTGACCTGCAGCACCCTTTCGTTGAAATTATATATCAAGAGTGTCACTGTCCTTCTTCTAACAAGGCTGGAGCAATGGTTATCAGTTTCAGTTTCTTTCCCCTGTTCATTGTAACCTCAGTTAATCTGTATCTGCCATCCTTAGATATCAACTTCTCCTGGGGAAGAGGACAGATGCTGAGAGTGCTGTTTCTAATTCTGTAACTTCCTGGGAAAAGGATAAAAACAAACCTCCTGAGTGTCTATTTCACACTCAGTTTGCTACATAAATAATATCACGTAACATAATCTTCTTCATACACACACAAAGATCAAAGCATTTAAGATACTGCATCTCCTACAGCTGAAGTGGTATGGTCCAGACCCTAGCTCATGATGGGCTCGCCTTGCTTTCAACCCTGTGGTCACAAGGAATCTTGTTAACATCCCTCCCTAGAGATCAGTTACTTATCTCCAGGAATTTACTCTCTTTATTTTCCTTTTGACTCTGTAAAGCATATCTGTATTTGTACAGACTTTATGTTGTTAGAGAAGACTAAAAAAAAAAAAAAAAAAAAAAAAAAAAAGAAAGACAACAACATTAACTTAAATAATTAACCAGAAGCTAAGGCTTCTATCCAAACAAAACATGGCCTTTTGGTGTAAAGCCAGCACCATCCCCAGCGAAATGCGAGCAGTGAACTTGAAAACACAACAAAGAAAACCGAATGGACTCAAGTCCTCTACCGAATTATCACATATTGAAACGGGAACATTCAGACTCTAAAATATGCAGGAGATGCAAGGTTGAATCCAAGTGCACTCTGTAATTTGCACCACACCAACTGAACAGTAAAATGTGATTTAATTTACTATATAATTTGCTTGTTCAACAAAGCTGAAAGATAACTCACTTAGTGCCACATTGCTTACAAGTAAGCCGGTAACTGGCGGTGCTCCTCCAGTAATGCCTCAGACAGCAGTTTGAGTGGAAAACGCATGAAATTAGGGGTCTGCTGCTGTAGTACTTGAAGTGTACCCCTTTTGTCCTCATCAAGTTTATTTCTACACAGAGACAATTATAGCTCTTTGTTTTTCTCACTCGATGAAGTCACTGCGTCTTGCTTGGTGGCACACAGCTAGGGGGAGAAATGAATTCAGTCAAATTTAGAACCATTTGGAACTCACGAGTTGTGAATTTTGAACCAAACTTGAATCTTTTAAAAGCTCATCTGTTCTGCAGAGTGTGCCAGCTCTTCGCACAGCCCTGCAGCCTGGGCCATCCTCTGAGGGCTGAAGCCAGCGCTTCTGACATTACGCTACTCCCAATTGTTCCACTGGGGTGTGACATGATGCAGATTCTTAGATGCAGCCAGAGGAGTGCAGCCACAAGGCCCTGGAAGCCAACCATGCGATCAGTGAGATGACAGACTTTGCAAAGTTGGTAAGGGCCTCTGTTGCATTTCCACAACCTTTTGAAGGTTGCCTCTTGAATCTCTGTTTTGTTTTGTTTTTTCTCTCTAAGGCCATTCTTATGCAGACCTCCTCTAATGTGTAACAAGAACCAGAAAGCCAGGCTCCTCTCCATAGCCCTGTCAGCTCATCATTCATATTCTTTCTTTAAAATTTTTTTTAATATTTTTTTTTTACATTTGTTTGGCAAGAAACATAAATACATTCCTATTACTTTCTTGCTGGGGGAGGGCCATGTGTGTGACGCTGTAGCTCGCATGTACAGGTCACATTGTGAGTTGTCTTTTTCTTTTCCTTTCACCACATGAGTCCCATGGATTGAGCTCAGGTGGTCAGGGTTAGCAGGGAAGCACTTCACCCCCTGTGCCATTGCTCAGGTCTGTATTATGCATGTTCTCTTCAGATCCACTTCCTGAAATCTCTGCGTGTGGTGTGCACCCCATGCCCCTTCTCCAACAGAGCTCCAAGCTTTGTTACTTATTCATCCACTCTCTCACTCTTTCATTAATGAGTGTCCCTCAGCAGCTCATGTGTACAAGGCACTTGCCTTCCCCTCTGGGTTAGGCAGCCATGAGTAAAGCCAGGAACAAGACCCAGGCTTGGCTTTGTGAAGATCAGTTATAGATTTGAAAAACTAGATTAACAGTCTCTGAATAAAGTGTTAGGGGCAGAGAATGATGAAATAGAAAATGCCCAAAGCCTGCACTCTCAGGAGTGGCTATTCCCAGGAACAGACTGGAGGGCCAAGAAAGAAATGATGAGGAAGGTCTATAGCAACAAAAGAAACAACATGTGAAAAACATGGACAAAGAAGAGAGGAAAAGCAAGCGTATGTAAATCACAGACCTTTTCACTGTGGGGGGAATCATGACATTAGAGGTTAACAAGTACAAAGTAAAGCTGATGTTGAAGTCCTCCAAGAAGGAGGGAGCGAGGGAGCAGGAGAGGACGACGGGCAGGAAGGACTCAGCTCTATATGCTAATGAGTTTGGAAGACAAGCAACCATTTCATCTGATGATTTATTTTCTGCAACAAAACTCAGTCCTGGTGCCTTTGCTAGGAATTCAGAGACGTCATGACATGTTCTCCACCTGCCTAGGGAAACCATGTCAGACTCCAATTCTCACATAGTGCATATACAATGAACATGTCACAGGCCCCTGCTTCTGGCCCAACATACCTGTTCATATCCGTGACATCCAACTGTAACTTCTGCTGGTCTCCTTCTCCATGTTTTCTATATTTTTCCACATTAAATGTTGTGAATCCAGCTAGACCTGGTTTTGGGGTAAAGCATTTATTTCATCACTCAGTAAATAGTTACTGAACTTTTATAGGATAGAAACTGTCCTGCATGCTAAAGAGATAGATGTGAATGAGATAGATGAGATTTTTCCTCTTGATGCAAGGATGTTCTTTCCATGGGGATGGAGAGCAATAAGTGTGTACATGATTCAAACAGAGGCTCACTGGTAGCTATACAATAAGAAGATGATATGAAGGCCTTAGAGAATACCTTAATGTATACCAGATAAGGGTTCTGGAGGAAATACTATCTGAGCTAAACCCTAATGAGTTAGCAAAATCAGCAGAAGATATACACACGCAGTGAGAAAACCACACACAACAATCAGGCTAGAGAGATGGTGGGGAAATCTGGCAATAAAGTCAACTCAATACAGCTAGAGCCTGGAATGAGGAAGGAGAGTCAAATTACTATAAAAGTAAATAGAAGAGAGTGCCTGGGCTCAGTGATCTGGGGCAGTAGTGACGCAGTCCAAGCCGAATTGTTCTCATTTCACTGTTTTTTAGAAAGAAAAAAAAAAAGGCAAAAAGAGCAAGAACTGAACTGGGAGAATGGAATCCAACACAGAGAAGGAAGACGAAAAAGAACAGGGGATGCAGGGTGACGCGGCGGACAGTGAGCGAGGGGATGCAGGGTGATGTGGTGGACAGTGAGCGAGGGGATGCAGGGTGACGCGGCGGACAGTGAGCGAGGGGATGCAGGGTGATGTGGCGGACAGTGAGCGAGGGGATGCAGGGTGATGTGGCGGACAGTGAGCGAGGGGATGCAGGGTGATGTGGTGGACAGTGAGCGAGGGGATGCAGGGTGATGTGGCGGACAGTGAGCGAGGGGATGCAGGGTGATGTGGCGGACAGTGAGCGAGGGGATGCAGGGTGATGTGGTGGACAGTGAGCGAGGGGATGCAGGGTGATGTGGCGGACAGTGAGCGAGGGGATGCAGGGTGATGTGGCGGACAGTGAGCGAGGGGATGCAGGGTGATGTGGTGGACAGTGAGCGAGGGGATGCAGGGTGATGTGGCGGACAGTGAGCGAGGGGATGCAGGGTGATGTGGCGGACAGTGAGCGAGGGGATGCAGGGTGATGTGGTGGACAGTGAGCGAGGGGATGCAGGGTGATGTGGCGGACAGTGAGCGAGGGGATGCAGGGTGATGTGGCGGACAGTGAGCGAGGGGATGCAGGGTGATGTGGTGGACAGTGAGCGAGGGGATGCAGGGTGATGTGGCGGACAGTGAGCGAGGGGATGCAGGGTGATGTGGCGGACAGTGAGCGAGGGGATGCAGGGTGATGTGGTGGACAGTGAGCGAGGGGATGCAGGGTGATGTGGCGGACAGTGAGCGAGGGGATGCAGGGTGATGTGGCGGACAGTGAGCGAGGGGATGCAGGGTGATGTGGTGGACAGTGAGCGAGGGGATGCAGGGTGATGTGGCGGACAGTGAGCGAGGGGATGCAGGGTGATGTGGCGGACAGTGAGCGAGGGGATGCAGGGTGATGTGGTGGACAGTGAGCGAGGGGATGCAGGGTGATGTGGCGGACAGTGAGCGAGGGGATGCAGGGTGATGTGGCGGACAGTGAGCGAGGGGATGCAGGGTGATGTGGTGGACAGTGAGCGAGGGGATGCAGGGTGATGTGGCGGACAGTGAGCGAGGGGATGCAGGGTGATGTGGCGGACAGTGAGCGAGGGGATGCAGGGTGATGTGGTGGACAGTGAGCGAGGGGATGCAGGGTGATGTGGCGGACAGTGAGCGAGGGGATGCAGGGTGATGTGGCGGACAGTGAGCGAGGGGATGCAGGGTGATGTGGTGGACAGTGAGCGAGGGGATGCAGGGTGATGTGGCGGACAGTGAGCGAGGGGATGCAGGGTGATGTGGCGGACAGTGAGCGAGGGGATGCAGGGTGATGTGGTGGACAGTGAGCGAGGGGATGCAGGGTGATGTGGCGGACAGTGAGCGAGGGGATGCAGGGTGATGTGGCGGACAGTGAGCGAGGGGATGCAGGGTGATGTGGTGGACAGTGAGCGAGGGGATGCAGGGTGATGTGGCGGACAGTGAGCGAGGGGATGCAGGGTGATGTGGCGGACAGTGAGCGAGGGGATGCAGGGTGATGTGGTGGACAGTGAGCGAGGGGATGCAGGGTGATGTGGCGGACAGTGAGCGAGGGGATGCAGGGTGATGTGGCGGACAGTGAGCGAGGGGATGCAGGGTGATGTGGTGGACAGTGAGCGAGGGGATGCAGGGTGATGTGGCGGACAGTGAGCGAGGGGATGCAGGGTGATGTGGCGGACAGTGAGCGAGGGGATGCAGGGTGATGTGGTGGACAGTGAGCGAGGGGATGCAGGGTGATGTGGCGGACAGTGAGCGAGGGGATGCAGGGTGATGTGGCGGACAGTGAGCGAGGGGATGCAGGGTGATGTGGTGGACAGTGAGCGAGGGGATGCAGGGTGATGTGGCGGACAGTGAGCGAGGGGATGCAGGGTGATGTGGCGGACAGTGAGCGAGGGGATGCAGGGTGATGTGGTGGACAGTGAGCGAGGGGATGCAGGGTGATGTGGCGGACAGTGAGCGAGGGGATGCAGGGTGATGTGGCGGACAGTGAGCGAGGGGATGCAGGGTGATGTGGTGGACAGTGAGCGAGGGGATGCAGGGTGATGTGGCGGACAGTGAGCGAGGGGATGCAGGGTGATGTGGCGGACAGTGAGCGAGGGGATGCAGGGTGATGTGGTGGACAGTGAGCGAGGGGATGCAGGGTGATGTGGCGGACAGTGAGCGAGGGGATGCAGGGTGATGTGGCGGACAGTGAGCGAGGGGATGCAGGGTGATGTGGTGGACAGTGAGCGAGGGGATGCAGGGTGATGTGGCGGACAGTGAGCGAGGGGATGCAGGGTGATGTGGCGGACAGTGAGCGAGGGGATGCAGGGTGATGTGGCGGACAGTGAGCGAGGGGATGCAGGGTGATGTGGCGGACAGTGAGCGAGGGGATGCAGGGTGATGTGGCGGACAGTGAGCGAGGGGATGCAGGGTGATGTGGTGGACAGTGAGCGAGGGGATGCAGGGTGATGTGGTGGACAGTGAGCGAGGGGATGCAGGGTGTTGTGGCGGACAATGAGCCAGCTGTGCCCTGGGAGTTCCCTCGAAGCTATGGGAGAGTTTTTATCCCCACCCTGAGAGCCTGCACCTCTGTGGCCTTTTGCCTGAGACCTTTATCCTCAAGCACAAAAAAAGAATCTAGGAAGTAGGAGGTAAGTGCAGGTGGTGATCTCCCTTGGGAAATCTTTAGCCCATGCAGCATGAGTGGGTGAATAAATATTCCTACATCCTCAGAGTCTGTGATCCAGATTTTCAGAGTGAGACCTATCAAGGCTCACTCCCATATGCCCCTAACTGCCACCTGCTTGTCTAAGAGTTCTGGGTGGCTTTCCTCCCTCTGTCTCCCTATATCCTCATTTTAATTCTAGTACCATTTTCAAAATTACCAGCACACAAATTCTTATCTAGGGACCTGAGTGTAATGAAACCCAAACCAAGACATGTAGCCCTGGCTGTTTTCACCTAACCCATGGTGACACTCCAGATAGCTACAAAATTAAGTACCTATAACACAGTTCACACTCATTAAAAAATTATCCACAAAGAGAATATCACAATTATGAATATATATACAACAAACAAAGGGGCAATTAATTCCAATTTCTCTCTCTCTCTCTCTCTCTCTCTCTCTCTCTCTCTCTCTCTCTCTCTCTCCTTGAGTGTATCCAACAGAATTTAATGTATAGCTTCTATAGACAGTACTGGGAGATGAGTATGTACAAGAATCAATTGCTCAAAGAAGAGATGCCCAAGATCTCAGTAATGGTGGTACCAGTGATGACAGGGATAGGCATCTGTTCACAGAGATTAAGGAGGACCCAGTGACTCTTTATCGTGATGGCTTGAAGTCCTACATCCTCTCCCAAAACAACACAACTGACACGATGAAAATCATAATTCGGTAGCAATCATGCCAATGGTCTTAAAGAAGCTGCTCATGATGTGCCTAGGAAATCAGTTTCCTTGGAATAACTCATGCAGAGTAAAACATACAAAGAGTTCTAGGTGCTCAACATGCAATTATAGTTTTCTGATCTTAAAATTGTGTTTGGGTATGTAGTGCACATTCTCTAAAATATAATTACTGAGGAACATAGTTTAATTTGTATCAGTCACAATTTAGAGCTTGTCTATGTTTATAGAAATGATTATGATTTGAAGCTTCTTGTGCCTTTCTTGATGCATAAAAATGATTATCAAGCCTTCACCAGCAACTTTCCCAGGGAATTGGCAGCAACGGACCCTTTAACCAGGAACAAGATCCTGCAGAGCCAAAGTGTGTAAATATGCAATCTCAGAACAACAGTGAACTTTTCATAATGAGAATGTTAGAGAGAACTGTAGTGAGCCCTGCAGAAAGCACCCTCCTAACCCAATGCCAATAATGAACAGTTACTGAGCAGTGGAGGCTACACTGTGTCCCACATCATTTTGCTGTATCCACACACAAGCCAATTTCTGCCACTGACTTAAAAGACTAATGCCATTTTGGCAAACAGGCTACCCCAACATTGGCTGCCAGGCTCCCTTAAAAGATCTCATAAGTAGGGAGAAGAGAAAATGTTCTGGAGATGATGATTACTAATGACCCCAACACTGGCTCATTTTTGGACCCTGGACAAGTCATTTTACTGCCCTGAACTTTATATTTTCTTAAAATTGATATAAAATATGGTGAAACAAAATGGCTTTGAAAAACCTGTCCCTAGAGATGACAAACCTACATGAAAAGAAGCAAGCAAATCTTATAAAACCTTGCAGTATGTGTGCTTGCATCTACATGCACGCATGCAGCACAAATGTGCTTATGCCATATTTGGGCTCTGAAACATCAAAGGGTATGTTGTTTCTTTTATGTATAAGAAAATGAAAAAGATTGCAATAAAGACTTTCCATAAGCTTCCATATAATAAGTAGCTTGGGTGGGACAATTATTAATCAGAAACTTACCTGGTTGATTTTCTCATGAAAAGAATATGTGTTCCAGGGGCCTGCATGGTGTGGTAATACGAGACAGCCCCCCCCTCCCTGCCCCAAGGATCAATTCCATCTGTCTGGTCACCTCAGAAGCTACATACACACCCTGTTCTTTGGTAAGTAGTTAATGTTTCATTTTTCACAAGTTTAAAAGCTACTGTAGAGTCACAGAAGGAACTGTAAATGCACTTAAACAGGTACTCAGCTCCAAATATCCCTATTATGAGGCATTTAGATGGCACTTCACAGGTACAAAGTTCTCTCTCAGCATCGTATTACTTTGGAGTGAGATAAATGCTATGGAATTTGTCATCTTATGCACCAGAGTGGGTTTTAAGGCTATTACCACTCATGGAGAATGATTATATAGGAAGTGATTTCTCTGGGTCCCGAATAACAAAACTATGAATTATTACCTAACCAACCACAAGAGTCCTGAGAAGAGGAGGAGGTTTCAGTGAGGACCAAACATGTAAATGTTAACAGGAAGATTGGGGGATGATCAAAGCAAAGCCTTGGAAGAGAGGGATGAGTAGTTGGACTTCCTGGGACAGGTGCACCCCACACCCAGATATGAGCTAAAGCAATTATGTGGTATTTCAGTAATAAGATCTTGCCATGAAACTCTGGAAAGTAACAAGCATAATGTGAATATCCTATAATATTTGTAGGTTTAAGGAACCTTATTGGCCAATAGCTCCAGAACAGGCAGCCCACTTCTGGCACTGGGCCTTTTATTGTTATGAATTTTCATTATTTGTTTTCTTTTTACTTTATTTATTTATTTATTTATTTATTTATTTATTTATTTATTTTTGAGACAGGTTCTCTCTGTAGCTCCAACTGGCCTGGAACTTGCTACATGGACAAGGCTGCCCACAATCTCACAGAGATTCACTTGCCTCTGACTCCCAAGTGCTGGGATCAAAGAAATGTGCTACCATGCCCAGCTAGCAATGAGATTTTAATTTGTTAAAATGGTGTCTAGTTGTGGCATTGTCACTCTGTTGCAGGGAAATTCAATTTTTATATATGGGTATCTTTATATTTTAGGAAGTTTCTACAGTTGTCAGTTTCTTATGACTTTTTTCAAAGAAGTCTTGGCACCAGCCATGCTTCCAGTCTCTCACCCCATCTAATCCTCCCTGTTGCATTATCTCTGTCTCCTTTATACAACTGCATTCCATCTGTTTTCCCAGGAAAGCCTCTCCAATGTCCCATAACTAATTTCCTGACTTCTATGGATATTCTGAATGAAATTAAAAGATTCAAAATAAGATCTTATTAATAGAACTACAAACAAGTTATAGAACATGAAGAAATCAAGCTGGGACTAACCTTGAAGCTTCAGTTTTTTTCTGGCTAGTTTTCATAGTCCTGGAAAGTGTTTTGCATGTTACTGAAGAGCAAGTTGTCATCAGTTTTATCTGGCTGTGAGCCCTGTGAGGTACAAGAACAACTGTCCTGGCAAGAGGAACCCGCCGGTGCAACGGTGGCCTGAGTGTTGTTGGTAGGACCAGCTTTTTAAAAAGTTGGACATAAGGCCTGCTCCAGAAGATGGAACCCAGAGTTGGCACCATTATCAGGGCTAAGACCCTGTGGCTAGACAGGTCTCAGGCTCTAGGGGAGAGCTGACTGCTCTCACTCTGATAAATGGGCATAGTATTAGACTGACTCATAATGACTCATTGCATCTCCAACTTCAGTAGATGACAATTAATTCAGAGGCTCACAACTGGCCAAGGGTCAGACAACAAGGGATTGCAGAATGTTCATTCCCAAATGGCAAACATATACCACATCTCCACCTTGGCTCAGAGATCATTTCAGAAGAGGGGCCAGGAAGATTATTATAGCCAGGTGTGGTGGATGACTACAACGAAACACTGGTTTCCAGACATGACAGAGCAATGGGGCACTGAGCTCATAATGGTTGTGACCACATGCTCAAGACCTGTACAAGCTCAAGCCAGACAAAAATCTAAGCATGGTGCGGGAGTTGGGCATGAGGTCCTTCCCTAGCTGAGGAAGTAATGGCATCTGGGAAAGGGTGAGTCAGTTTGCTTTAAGGTTGTTCTGTCTAACAAATGGTAACCATTTGTACTAAATGGTTTTTTAAGAAAATGAGGACCTAAAGTCTGGTGAGTGGAGAAAGAGTGTATCTGTGAGGAGTCATGGGAAGAGAGTGAAAATGATCAAAACACATTGTACAAGAATCGAATTTTTAAAAGAGCTAAAGCAAAACCATAAAATGGAAGCCTATCTGTGGGGAGGGAGGAAAATTATGGATAGACAGGCCGGGGAAGCAAAAATGAGAAAAGAAGATCAGATTAAAAAGTCAGACAACCCACATGGCGGCCGAGAACCATCTGAAACTCCAATTCCAGGAGAACTCCAGTTCCAGGGGAGTCCAAGACCCTCTTCTGACCTCCGCAACATTGCACGGCATGGGTGCACAGACTTGCATGCAGACAGTACATTCATACACATACAGAAATAAATAAAAATTAATTAAAAAAATTTAAAAAGTCAGACAAAATCTATCAGTGTGTCTTAGAAATTCCAAAGGTGCTGGCTTTTAGGAGCCAGGAAAGAGTTTTAATGCAATATTTTAAATGTATCTCCTTGGCTGGCTTTTAGGAGCCAGGAAAGAGTTTTAATGCAATATTTTAAATGTATCTCCTTGGTCTCTTTGTGGAGAATGATCTGTAAGGGCAGGGGTGGGTATACAGTCACAGGTGGACGGACCAGCTGGAGCAGGAGGAACTGGAATGATGGCTCGATGCACAGAGAAATAAGGAACCGAGGACCAGTTTCCAATATGCACCTCTAAGACAGCACCAAGAAAATTCCTGAAGGACAAGTGTAGGAAGATCCAGTTTGAACTGGGGGCTAGTTCTCAGCTAGCACCCCTCAGGGCACCACATGGATGGGAGTCAGGGGATTTCTCTGACCCTGCCCAAAGGAGGAGCAGACAACATGGCCTAGGTGCGTGGTGCTGGCTTGGGAAACAGTGCACAGTGGTGCGGAATTGGGGGGCCTGTGATTGGCTCTGGGAACTGACATCTTTTGGCTTATAAAAGCAGGCTGTAGTGGGTAATAAGTCGAATTCTCCATTACCATCATTACAGAATTCCTGGCCATTATCTTTATTTTTTGTGGGCATACAGGCCAAAGAAGGCCTGCATTTCATTTGGGTGGTCAGTGGGTTGGAATGAGGTCCCCATGCGGACCACCAACCTGGATAGCTGGTGTGGTGAAGTGAGTTGTGAGTGGACATAGGCTGAAGATAGACCATCAGCCATCAGCCTGAAATTCCTGTCCAGGGGCTAGCAGTCTCTGGGCAGGTGGGAAGTCACGGCCAAGAGTGGGAAACGTGTCTCAGTGTCCCAGGCGGAGGGCCTGAGCTGGAGGGACCTCTCAGGCTGGGCTACAGAAGTAGCCGACTGGTCTCTGTGCTGAGAGGCCAGTTCCCTACAGTGGCCGCAGGTGGGTACTGTGTTCCCCTCCCCTTAGCAGGGCCATGTGGTACCTGCTCCTTACAAAGAAAGCTTCCTACAGATGAGATGTGGGATGTGATGTGAAGATCTAAATAATACCAAATGAGTGCAATGACCACAGCGAAAGTGCAGCTACCATCAACTGGGAGGAGAACTCTTGGGTCAGGATGGAATACAAAGTACGAATTGATTCCCATGTATTAATTTCTAGCTGAGATTTGAATTTATAAGAATAGAATTTTTACACTGAAATTAAGTGTTTTGCCATTGTGAATATTTAGCATAAAGATATAATTATCATGTGGTTCAGCAATATCTCTTCTGGGATATTCCTTTATACAAAGGAAATGAAATCACCACCTCAGAGATATATTTCCACATCCTGGTTCATTGCATCATAATTCACCAACGACAGATTTAGAAACAATGTTTCTAAATCTAAATCCCACAGCAGATCAACAGAAAATAAAGTTTGTTAAAGTCATATAGAATAGAATATTATTGAGCATTAAAAATAAATTTTTTCCATTTGTGATCATACTGACATTATGCTAAAAAATAAATCAGACACAGAAACTAAAAGACTACATGTTCTTCATTTATACAAGAGACCTAAAAATTTGGTGCCCATAAAAGTGAAGACTACAGAGCCAGAAGGAAATAAGACTCAGACTAAAGAGACTGTATGAGGTGGCCTGTGGTGAGGAATCTGGTACGGGGGTGACAGCCAGGTTTATAAGTGACGTTCTCATGCAGAAGGCCAGCAGCTGTTAGGGAGAAAACCTTCACTAGATCTGTATTTTCTTCTGGTTTGGGGATGAAATACATAGATGCTTGCTTGGATGTTGTGGGAATGCCAGGGATGGAAGAAACCTTGAATGATGGGGAGGCAGAGGGAGGCTGGCTGAAGCAGCATGGCAGGCTCTGTGGGTTTGCTGGGCTGTCTCCTTGGGTATCCTGGTGATAACACCAAGGAAGTAATGGTGTCAAGGTCAAGCACTGTGAGATGTGTCGGTGGACAGCAGTGCCCAGCATTCCCTATCCCCTCAAATGTGTGCTCTGCACTGCCTCACGTTCTGTCTACTGCCCCCACTGAAGCTTCAGAGGGAAACCTAAAGGCTATTTTGTCTTTGGTGTAATTAGGGAAAAGGCAAAAATCTGGCTAGGTGTTTCTGTAAATGGTTAAGGCATAATTGAAACATCTTTGATGGAAGAGAGATTCAAGGTCAATAAAGTTCTTTAAAATTGAACAACTAGAAAATTTCCTTTGTGTCCATTTTAATTTCAGAAGTTCAAAATCATAAAATATTTTGAAGTGCATATAAGAGAGTTGGTGGTGTCTTCAGTGCAGAGAAAGTCCTGCTGCCTTCACCCCCGCAGCCCCAAGCCATGTGCTCAGGTTTCAACCTAGGAGTCTGAAGATGCACAGAGATAGTGGCAGAAGTGACTGAAGTGTGACTTAGAGTCTTGCAGTGTCGGGGGAACCCCGGCGAATGCCATATGTGAGTGCAAAGACTCAGAGCAGGAGAGCCAGGAGCAGCAGTGCGAAGGCAGGAGGACTCACACTCAGTCCCGCCCAGAAAACCTTCAGTAACCACTCACAAACTCTGGACACTAGCCCAGCACAAGTCCCGGCCAGGACTTGGGGCCGACTTCCCTCTTGGGTTTCTTAAATCCTGCATCCCATTATGGCCTGTGCTTCCTCACCCTAGTGAAGCCTGGTGTCCTTTACCCTTTGTGTATCTGCATGCATGTTCCTGTGCATGTGTGAGCCCATTAGTGTCCTTCCTCATCAACTTTATTTTCTCTTGAGACAAGGTTTGTCACTGCTCTAGAGCTTGACAATAAACAGCTGTCTGGCCAGTGAGGGGCCATCCTTCTGTCTCCATCTCTCCAGTGCTTGGGGTAAAGTGCTGGGTATCATGTGCTATCAAGTGCTTGGCTGTTTTTACATGTGTTCTGAGGATCAGACTCAAACCTTCAAGCTTGTAAGGTAAGTGCTTTGACATCTCCTTAGCAACTGGAATCTATTACTCTTGGATTTGGCAGGCTAATTTGCCATGCGTTCAGTGTGGTTTCTTCCATGTGGCCACATTCTAGAAGTTTGGTCCTCAGTGTGAACTTATGGGTGAGGGTAAAGCTTTTCAGAGGTGGGACTTCGAGTAAGGTAAATATATTTTTGATACGTTGCCCTCAGAGTCATTAATTCCGGTGAGACCCTGGATATTTCTTTTGACACAGAACTGTTTTTTAAAGAATGAGCCCATCTCATGAATCTCTCCAGCTTTCTATTCATCGTAAGATCTCTCCTTTCAGGAGAATCTCCACCATTCCTGAATCCACCATATTGTGATGGAGCCAGAGAGGCCTGTCTCAGAACCAAGCAGATGCTGGCCCCATGTTCTGGCATATTCAGAAATTCGAGCTAAACAATTTCTATTTGAAGTTTGTCCAACCTCTGGACTTTTGTTTTGGCAACAAAACACAGAGGGCCACAGAAATCTACTTTACCTGTCAGCTCAATAGCAGCGTCCTCTCTTAAGGGTGTTTCCTTAGCTATGTATCCACCGTATCCAGCAAACACTGGCGGAAAGCATGCCACCTGTCAGTTGTTCTGAAAAACGACATGGAGACTGCACATTGATTCCTAACAAAGATTATCATCACATTCATCTTACAGATAAAAATAAACTAGGTACAGAAAAGCTCAGTTTTTGAAAGCATTAAGGATGTCGAAGCTAATGTTATCAGTCATCAAAGCCTGTGAGCCTCAGATGATGTGAAGCTGACTCAAGGGTACCTCTGCCAAGTGTTTAAGTTATAGTTTTCATAAGTCTGATTTTATTTTAGAATTTTCACATTAAAACAGCATACCAGACCTGAGTTTGGTTATGAACTAGTAAAAATTCTCTCCCTTGAAACTGAGCATGTAGCTTGTTCGTGTAATCCAACTTCAAGAAACTCCTGCCTCTGTCTGAGGTCAGGGAAGAAAATGAAGCACATCACTTTGAAAATGCTATGGTAATGACAGAGATGGGGTGTGGTTAGCACATTGGCAGCTTCCAGTATCCAAAATAATTCACAAATCTGCAGGTCTGTGTTATTACCACAGGTGCTGGCTAGACAGAAAATAGCTTGTGGCTAAGATTCATTCATATACATTTTGCTAGTTTTATTTTCTCTTAAGATATGATTCTCAGCTGAATGTGGTGGTGTATGCCTTTAATCCCAGCACTTGGGACACAGAAGTAATGGGTCTCTCTGACTTTGAAGCCAGCTTGGTCTTCACAGAGATTTCCAGGCTAGCCTGGGTTATACAGTGAGACCCTGTGTAAGATAACATAAAAAGATAATAACAAGGTCTCAATTCCCAGCACCCACATGGCAGTTAACTCCATCCATAGCTCTACCCATAACTCCAGTCCCAGGGGCACCAAATTGCTCTTCTAGCCTCCATGGGCCTTACATGACACAGGTGCATTTACAAACATGCAGGCAATATACATATAAAATAAAAATTAAAAAGTTAGAAAAAAATCTTAAAGATAAATCCAAAACGTTTTTCTTCATTAATGAATTCATTCCTGGGAATCCCGGCTACTGGACAAAACCGGTGTGTTTAGGCATCTGTAAGGACTCCACATGAGCAGCTATTCAGGAAGGCTGCCCTGCCAGCCACAGACCCAGCACAGAGGGCACGGTGCCCCACTAGACTCAGCCTCCTTGGCCTGGTGGGCTTGCCTTTCACTTACATTCCCTTCTCAGGAGCCATTTTCCTTGGGCCACTTTTTCCTACTAAGTTCTTTTCCATTCTAGCCCTTTCTCTGCATCTCTGTTCCACAAAACTAAAGGAGACTTTGGCCTATCCTTGGCAGTGAGCCCTTTGGTGGATGTGTTGTGTTATAGTAGAAAGTTAAACAGAGGCCGACATCAATTTCCATAATTTAGAACCTCGTTTACATTATTTATTACTATTATTATTGAACGTTTGTGTACTTCACATGAAACATCCCAATCATCTCTATATTCCCCTCCCCTATTGCCACCCTCCCACAAACACCAGCCCCACCAGAATTCATACATTCTGTCATCTGTGTTAGTGTCCCAGGATATCCCTCAGTACAAGTTTATCCCCTGAGGTTTAGTCAGAGTCATCCACTAAGAAGGTCAGCTCTTCTTCACCCAGCAATAATCAGCTGCCAATAACTCTGACTAAAATTGGGGCCTGGTGCCCATTTCCACAGTTTTGTCTGGATTTTGTCTGCTGAGCTTGCATGGGTCTTGTGCCTGCTGATATCATTGCTGTAGGTTCATATGAACAAGGTTCCTGCAGGGCTCTATTTCTATATGGTCACACACCTCCTCCCTGGGTCTTACAATCATTCTGCCCTCTCTTCCACAATGGTCCCTGAGCCCTTTGGTGGGTGGAATTTAATATAGGAGTGCTGTCCAAGGGCCAAACTCTGAAATTCCTGGCCGTCTGCGGCATAGGGAGATTTATTTAATTTATTTACTTATTTATTTATTTATTTATTTATTTATTTATTTATTATTTTTGGTCTTTTTGAGACAGGGTATCTCCCTCTAGTCCCAGCTGGCCTGGAACTCGCTATGTAGACCAGGCTGGCCTTGAACTCCCAGAGATCTGCCTGCCTCTGCCTCCCGGGTACTAGGATTAAAGGCATGTGCCACCATGTCCGGCAGGGAGCTTTACTGATGAAATTGAGAGATGCATTAGTGTCCTCTTTACTCCTTGCTCTATGTTCCATGAGCCTTAGATATAGAGAGGTTTCATTGTAGATGTGCCATTTAGGCTTAGGCAATCACAGACTATCTCCGTGTATGACCAGTTGTAGAGCTCTGTAATAATCACTCTCTGTTGAAAAATAAGCTTCTTTCATGGATTGTGACTAGGATATTACCACCGCCCCTGAAGGCTATTTGTCATAGCTTTGAAAAGCACTGTTCAAGCTGCTAAGGGAAATATCACACTTTTATCTTGGGGGTAATCAACAGCTACCTAATGGGATTTAAGGCCCACTTAATGGGAGGAAACTCAAGTGTAAACATAGCCAAATACAATGGCTGGAGAGATCATAAATCTTAGAGAAAACTTCAATGCTGTCACATCCTTAGACTAATGTAATTTCTTACTATGTGAAAAATATGGATACTTATATTTATAAATCCTTGTTATATGGTTATCCCATTGTCTTAGTTACTCTTCTGTTGCTGTAATAAAAACACTAACCAAAGCAACTTATAGAAGGAAGAGTTTACTTGAGCTTACTGTTCCAGAGAACCAGAGTGTATCCTGGTGGGGAGACATGGCGATAGGAGGAGGCCAGAGTAGTAGCAGAAAGATACACACTCACATCTTCAAGCAGGTATGGGAAGCAGAGATGACTGGAAATCCTGCAAGGCTTAAGAACCCTCTAAACCTTCCTCCAGCAAGGCCACACCTCCTAAAATTTCCCCAAACAGCCCCACGAACTGGGGAAATACGTCCAGATACCTGGAACCTCTGGAGGCCATTCTCATTCAAGTGACCAGGGCCATCATCGTTCTTGAGTGACCAAAGACTTGACTGTGACTTTTCTTTTGTTTGTGGCTTTAATCAGCCACTCTGAGGACTCATAGCTGAGCTCTGAACTGTTCTTTTTATGCATATTTTTTTAATAAATAAATGAAAGCAAACTTTTATTAAGACTAAACGTCTTTTTTTTTTTCAGTAATCAAGATTTTATTTCTGTTGCTTTACATTCTTGAATTTGTACCGTGATGTCTATGAAAAGAAAAAAAAATACTTATTTGTTTTTTTTTAATTTAATTTTTATTGATGCTTTGTGCATTTCGTACATCATTTTCCAATTCAGATCAGGCATATTTCCCTTTCCCTTCCCCACCCCCACCCCATCCCAGATCATGTATTCTGCCGTAGCTGTCTTGCATCTTTCTCTGTTTTTTTTTTTTTTTCATTTTTTAGCTATAAGTGATAATCCATGAGTACAGGCATCCTTCGTGCAAAACCAATCTGCAGGCTGTTGTGCCCAAACCCCCACAGCCCCACCATCCAGTGGGGGGTGACAGGTTGTTTGTTCAATCAAGTTGATCAAATGAGTGTCCAGACTACATCGCTGTAGTTTCACCATTCACCCCAATCGCAGCCTTTACATTCTACCATGCCCCCTCTTCCGCAGATTGTTCCCTAGGCTTAGAAAAGGGGCACAGGTGGATGAGAAGTAAAACAGTCCCCTCTCTCTGGAGCTGTTGACTTGGACTCTGGTCAATTCTGGCTGTTTCCTTTCATGGGCTGACAGTTTGTCCAGGAGTAACCTTTCGATCCTACTGATGAAGCACAAGCAATTAGATATATAGGTATTTAAGCAGCACTAATAGTTATGGTAAGTTACTTTGGCATAGACACATATGTTTGGATGATATGTTAATCTATGAGTTACATTTTTCCCCCCTGTTAAATATGACAGGGTCTTACTGTGGCTTATAACATCTCCTAACCTGTAGAGGATGTAAGCTTGTGGCATCAGCCATGGGTTATTCCTCCAAGGAGAGAGCCAATAGCCAATTAGATTTGGGATATACAGGCACATGGCTGCCTCTGCTGCACAGTATTTCCAGGCAGGTGAGGTGTAGCTGGTGCTGACGGTGGAGTCTTGCTTGACTCAGGGAGACCCGTATTTGCTTCATTGGTTTAGTGCATATTTTTATCGAGGTTTTTGTGCCTTTCATACAATAAATCTTTAATCATATTTAGGCCCCTTTGCCAACCTTATCCCCATAGTATGCCCCACAAGACCCATGTTGACTCAGTGAGACAATTTTTTCAACAAATATTGCTAAGTCATGACAAAAGATATTGTATGAAATCCCAACCCAACCTACGGAACGTTTGGAAATGGATGGCTGCCCGGAGGGGGAGTCAGTGCTTTTAGGGTTGGGACTCTTGGTGGGCCCAGTGGATGGAGCCACACTGATAGACATTGGGGAACACAAATCATACTCTATAGCCCATTTTATATATATAACAGACAGAGAAGAAATATACAATATGTTTAGTCATCTCTCCAGCCCCCTGTGCTGAAGCATCCTGTAAGGCCCATGCCTCCATGTTTGCTCGTGTAAACAAGATATAACCTAAATCTACAGGAGGGGCTGTAAGTCAAAAGTATTAGAACTTGGGTGAGTTTTCATGGGAAAGTAGGCATAACAAACTTGTACAAGTTCGTATGATTCCCAGAAAGAAAAGGCAGCCCCCATTTCCCTCTTGTCAAGAATGTTCTCATCAACATGAATTTTATTAATATTGTTATTTCTGTAGGAAAGTATTTAGGAAGGGTTTGGAAACATACATCTGTGTTGGACCTTGCTCGTCACTTACCTTAAACAAATGATCAGCTGGGTCTGCTTCCTTCCTTGTTTCTGAAAATGAGAAAATGCAAGGGGAATATCATGTTTCTTCCCAGCCCAGGGGCCCTCAAGCTCGCTTACAATGCTGCCTTATCAAAACAAGTCATCGCAGTTGGCCATCCCCTCTGGCCTGTGGTCTGTCTAGCCATACTTTTCTCTACCTGATATCAGTGTCAGATATGGGCTCCATCTTATGAAGCAGACTTTAAATCCAATTAGAAAGTAACTGGTTACCCCTCTGGGATATCTGCTGTTATTGCGCCAGTGGGTGTGTCTTCCCAGACTGGTTGTTGCTGTAGCCGGCCAGGTTTGCACTCGAGTAAGGATGTTGATTAACTTGCCTTCTGGCAGCAGGCCGAGCACCTCCCAGCACTGTGAAGGCCAGCCAGTGGGGATGAAATTTTGCTCAGTTTCTCCTACAGCTCATCTTTAGAGTGCCTTCAGCAATATTCTGCTAAACATAGTATGGAACTGACTCCTAATGACTTATTATAGATTACTATCCATAAATCAATACCCACGGATTAATGCATCTCTTATCTCACACAAGGAAAGATTCTTCATGCAACAGATGGTGATTAACTCAGAAACCCGTGAGTGGCCAATGTACAGAAAACAGGCTGCAGAGTGCTTATTACTGCCTAGGACACCTGTATTAAACTGTTGTGTCTCGAGCCTCAGCAATCATCGTAGAAAATGGGGCAAAAAGCTTTTATGAGCCACAAGGAAACAGTTTTCGGACAGATGGGAAGTTAGTCTATGAACTCACAGCAATGGTGACGGCACAGCATGCACAAGTCGCATGTAAGCTCAAACCAGACAAAATCCTAGCATTGACTTAGGGAGATAGGTAAGGAACATCAAGCCTACATAAGAAACCATTGGCGGCTGTTGGGTGCTGGAAGAGGAAGAGGCAGTCTCAACTGAGGATGAGACTTAGTAGGCTGACCAGGCTCCAGCAGATGGACACACCCAAAGGGCATTTGGGGACATACATTTGTTTCTATAGACCTTAATATACATATATATGTATGTACATATCTGTATGCATATATAGAAAAACTACATTAAATTTGCCAGTTGATAGTCGAGGGGGCATCACGTGGGGGAGGTGATCTAAATTCCATCAATTTATATTCCATGAAATCTGCAAAAAATTAATAAAGAGAAGAAAACTATAAGTCTCTATGTTTTTTCCTGAGTTAGGGCAGATGTGAACACCTCTGGAAGCCCCTCTTCCAGTGGTCCCATCAACACCCACTTCTAGGCTGATACAACACTGATGCTGCATTCTCTGTTTGCCCACAGGAATATCATGCTAATAGTATATCATTTATTTGTTACTGCCTAGCTTACATTCCCACTCCCTAAACTGTGCTTCCTGGCTCAACAGGATAAAGTATTTATATTAGTATCAGTTTTGGGAAAACTCAAAATGTGGCAGAGAATAATAGTATGAAAGACCTAAGTGACTGCATGTCAGTGGCTTGGTTTACTTATTCTCTCAATTGAGTTCAACTAGAGTATCAGAAATAATAGGACATATAATATAATGTAATATAATATAATATATTCTGGAGAGAGAGACAGAGACAGATTTGCCACAATTAACTGACTTGCTTCGTTATGGGAGTGGTCAGGCAAGTCTGAAATCCATATAGAAGCTATCAGGAAGAGTGGACTAGAGCTAGTGGGCTGGAGAGATGGCTCAGTAGTTAAGAACATTGGCTGCTCTTTCAGAAGACCTGAGTTCAATTACCAGCACCCACATGGTGGCTAATAACCATCTGTAACTCCAGTTCCAGGGGATCCGACCTCCCCAGGCACTCCATGATACCAGTGCACTTATACAAATGCAGGCAGTACACTCATACACAGAAAATAATAATAAATTTAAAAAGAGTGGATTGGAAGACTCATAGAAGTTGTGCTGTCCAGGGAACCACAAGCAGTAATTCTTCTGTAGGAAATCCTGAGCTCTGCTGATGAGACTTAGTAGGCTGACCAGGCTCCAGCAGATGGACGCACACCAAAGGGCATTTGGAGGCATACATTTGTTTCTATAGACCTTAATATACATATGTGTGTGTGTGTGTGTGTGTGTGTGTGTGTGGAGAGAGAGAGAGAGAGAGAGAGAGAGAGAGAGAGAGAGAGAGAGACTACATTAAATTTGTCAGTTGATAGTCGAAGAGGGATCACGTGTGGGAGGGGATTGTTAAGTTGATTGAGGCAAGACCACTGTTTTACACTGGACAAAGCTTTTCTCACTTCAAGTCAATGTACTCTGGACTTAGACATCCATTGTTGTAAATGCATCTTTGAGTTTGACTCAGAAGTGAAAATCAAAGTCCAGACAAGTTGATATTTAAAAACAACAAACAAATGTTCAAAATTGTCAGATTATTATCAATTTTACATCTGATATTAAAGAAAACAATGGATGCTTGATATAACATTTCAAACAATGATGGGATGAAGACCAAAATATGCTTATTTAGTCTTTCTTGAAAAAGTCACCACTGGCAATGCATCTTCCAGGCACACACGCTGTCTCTTGTTGGCCTCAAAGTACTTCACGCATGCTTCATGCACACTGATTATATCACAAGCACTGTCTCATTTCTTGCAACATGTAAAGCTTCAGTTGTTTGATAACCGCAGATTGTGTTCTTATCAATAAGTATTCATGCACTCTGGTAGTTTGGGCTTCTTTTTACATTTCATTTCTTTGATGGACAGAATTATATAATGAAAATTTTTGCATATTGTGGAAATTTCCTGTTTAACAATTACCCTATTAGTCCCTTCCAATTGTTTCTACAATAGACAAATTGGATACCCTAAATCAACCATTGTATATAGTGAATTAACCTTCTCTACATACTTAGAAAGGTACTATATAGAATGTCTTTGGGACAAATTAAGAATGTGTCACCAAAATAATTTTCAATTTCAACAAACCAAATGAAGAAACCACAGGATGAAAAGCTTCTCAGAGAGATTTTCATATTTAAGTTATTATTTTATGTTTATAATTACTGGGTGTCTAGCCTATGCCCTTTCATTCTATAATTTTATTTTATTTTTTTTGGTCTTTTTGAGACAGGGTCTCCCTGTAGCCCCAGCTATCCTGGAACTCTGTAGACCAGGCTGGCCTTGAACTCACAAAGATCCGCCTGCCTCTGCCTCCCAAGTGCTAGGAGCAAAGGCGTGCACCACCACGCCCAGCTCATTCTATAATTTTAACAGCGTTAGAAGTATTCTTTAAATAAAGAAGCATGATTTTAAAATACAGAAAAGATGGCAAGAAGGCACACCAGGTCATTATAGGATATGGATGGTGCTAGAGTCTGAGTAGCTCAAGAAAGTTTTCAGGTGTGTTGACAGTTCTGGTCCTCATTGTAATGGTGACTAAGCAAATATATGTGTGCCAAAGCCCATGGAAAAGTACAGCAAATGACATCACCTTGGGTGTCTTAGAACTAAAAAGAAAGAAAAGGTGAGAATGAGAGCAGAGTGCCAGAAAGAGGACGATGTACGGAGAGGGTTTGGACAGAAGGAACATGGCACAGACTCTTCTGCAAGTTGAATGTCGTAGTTTTGAGCAACTCAGAGCTTTTCTCCAATTCCTTGGATTTAGTGCCTGCATGATTTTGTGACATCACTTACAGCAAAAGAGAAATTATGATTCAACTTCTCTGAACCAAATAAACTGTCTCTGTGAAAAGACCAATCTTTCTACCTTGATTATTTTCGAGTAAGGATTTATTTACATTTTCCATATTCATTCGCCAAACTTTTTCACATTCATACTAAGATTAAATCTTTAAGCTAAATATTAAATCATACATATACATATTCATCAAGAATTGCATAATTTCAACTTTGTATAAAACTAGGCAAACTCAATAAAAATTTAAAGTTACCTTAAATAAAAACTCTGACCTCCACTTCATATATTTTATAAATCCCAGACTCTAAATATTAAATGTCAGCAACTACTTTATTCTGCACCCAGGAGACCTAATCCAGTTATGGGCTCATATCTTCCCAAGTGAAGTTGCTGAAAATCTTGAGAAACTTCTTGAACATGTCATGGAACTAATATAAAGTGGACCCAACCTGTTACCAAATTCCAGGCAATGGGTCTCAGGGGTACAGGGTAGCTGGCCTTAAAGTAACCCAATTCCTGCCCCCTCCTTTTCTCATGTCCTCAAGAATATGCTGTAAATTGAGTGTCTTGAAACACAGAGAGACAAAAATAGCCCAAGCCCTGTTCCAAGTACCCAGCACACAGAACACCATTTACTGCCTTTGCCTAAAGTACCAAGCTTCTCCCAGGACATAAAACACAAGTCAGGCTACTTCCTGGATTCCTTCAGCTATCATGAAACAGGGCATGTACAGATGTTCCCCTGCCATAGACAGTACTTCCAGTCCTTGAGGGACCAGCTCATAATGAGTTTCAAGGTTTGACTACTTCTACCTAGAAGTATATGACTTGTGGGGATGGGGATCCTGCTTCACTGGCCTGAGCAAGTAGGTAGTGAGGACAGAGAAGCTACATCACAATGCATAGTGTCCTACCCAGGACAAACATGGGATCCTTGAAATTGCCTCCAAATCCTGAGAGTTATGGGATCTTTGAGGTAAAGAAAATGATCTTTACATATATGACGACTGTAAATAGCTTACAGAGCTCCCCCGCAAGGAGTGCTATCCTGCCTTTGTTTTCTTTCCCCATCTGCATTAATTTCAGACAATTTTGCTTAAATATGTTGGAACTACTATTTTCAGATTTGTTTTGGTGAGAAGACACAAAGTAAAAGAAGTGCAGGATTCCAAGTTGTTTAAGATTATGCTTAAGAGCTGGAAAGACCCTTACATGTTGACTTTGTCTATATGTATCTCTAGTTTGACCCACCTTACAGCAGTTTTCACACCTTCCTGACAAATGGGTATGATTTCAGAGAAATTATGTTCATCTCTGGTATTAAGTACATGACTAAGACAAACTCAAAACAAAAGCCTGTTTCTCCAACAACCTCTAACAGGCCTAGCTTAGATCTGGGAATCAATGGAATCTTATGTGGGATCTAATTGGTGGACATAAGATTATCTTTACCATAGTTGAGTGCAAGAAGACAGCAGTTTTAGCTTTTGTTGTGTAGCTATTGCCTCAGAATTTAAACATCCCTTCCTAGGGAGAAAAGGCATAAGGTCTTTCCTCAAAGTTATATAAGCAGTTCCATTATCTGGAACTGCTTTCTTCAAATAGTTAACTGCAGACACCCACACTCCTTCCTGAAAGTAACCTCCGTCAACTCAATGATTTCCCTAGCCAGATGTGGGTGAATCTTTTCTTGTTCTGTATTGGTGCCCTATCTGGGATGAGCAGATATTTGTTCACATCAACACAGGGAAAGTTATACAATAGCCTCAAAGTGGAGGTGAATAAATATTTGGTATAAGTCTCCTGATCCTATTCAATGATACCCTATGTATCACTGAGTGGTTTTCTTTGATGCTATATGTAGGTCCAAAGTTTTTGGAGTTTACTCCAAAGTTTAGAAATGAACATTAAAATGCATAGAAATCAGAAAAGCAAAGCCTCTAAGAAAAATAGCTTCATAGTGAACTAACTAGGCTTGGAAAATATGGGTATTTATCTATAGCTAGGTGAGATTTCAAAGACTTCGCTCTGAATTAGATACTAGGCAACACAGCCCAGTATCAGCCACTGGCACAGGTGGACCTCTCCAAGCCCCACCCAGAAGGAGTCACTGGGAAACAGACCATAATACACATGTCCAACATGCACAGAGGATCCAAGGGTGCTTAGCTGCATCTACCAACCAGAGAGGTGGAGTCTACCCCCACAAGAAGGTATACATGATGGAAGGAGAAGAAGCCAGGAGTGGTCCTTAATCTGAAGTCCCATTAAGGCTACATGAAGCCATGCACACTTCCCTCTGCCCCAACCAGCAAAACTAAATATACAAAAATTGACACCACATGACACTACTGGGAAGTAGAACTTCTATAGAGCTGCTTAGGTGTGCTAAGAAATGGCAAGGCTAACAAGGATAATGTAAGAAAACTGGTAATTTAATCACCAATCATGAGATCATGGTTAACACATAACTATCTTAGCAGCAAAGAAGTAAAATTCCCTCTCTTGACATACACTGAGGGGAGCTCGTCACTGATGTTCTGATAAGTCATTGATGCAAAGAGAAGTTCAGGCAAGATCACAACATCCTCATAGGGTGTCTGCCAGCAGTGGGTCTGTTTATTCAGAGCTAGGGCAGCAGTTCCAGCAGCTCCATGTAAACTTTTGCAACAAACTATAGATTAGACCAGCAGGTGACTGAGCAGAGGTGTCAAGCAATGTGAACCTAGTTTTACAAAGTTTGCTGCAAGGATGTCAATCCTTTGAAGTCTCTTATTTGTCCCATCTTAAAATTCATGAGATTCTACCACTTTAATACAATACTTCCATCTTCGCTTTGAAGTAAAAATGGATTTTAAATTACCCACCATTAAGGAAACGCAAGCTTTATGGGAGGATGGAATATGCATCACCCTTTATGTGTGCTCCAGGTACGTGGTAAGGAACCTCCCAGGACCCAGGACTCATTCTAATGTACAAACTCAGTGTAGGATCATGGATAAATGCAGAATTCCTTCATCCATCCACCTAACAAATATTGACTGAGCAATTATTTGCAAGGCCATCTTTGAACATACAACAAATTCTCAGAGGTTTGGATGTCTAACACAGGGGCTTATGCCCTTCATTTCTAATAAAAAATGAATGTCAAGCATCTCTTCCAGTAATTGCTATCAACTAGGCATTTAAATAGATGTTTCATCATTAGAGTTGTTTTGATTATTATAAAAATGTATTGGAAGGAAAAACAAATAATTTTAGCTTTTTGCTGGAGAGGGAAGGAGACTCTTGAAAATTTTCCATAAACCAAAACATCTGGAAGCATTGCCAATAATCAGTTATGCTTTTATCCTCGTTAGGTTTAAGATCTTCTACTTTAAAAAATCAAAACAACATGACCATGTGTAGGGGTCTATATGACCACAGTCAAATATCTATCAAATATCATTACTCCAGATGACTGTATGCTACTCAAACCAGCAATTATTCTATCCAAGCACCATCCGGAAGAAATATAATTAAAGTCACACATCTCATTTAAAATCTTCTAATAATCACATTATAAAAAGCAAAAGAAAATTATATTTAAGATATACACAAAGTTTTGTCATTTCAGCATTAAAACATAAAATTAATAAGATATTTACATTCCCATACTATCTTCAAAATTATAATATTGTATATATATATATATATATATATATATATCTCCACGCACAGGAACTAGATAAGTTCAAAGTACTTGTACTTCATGTGCTCAACAGACATATGTGGTTTATGACTACTATAGGGGAGAATGTAGAATCAGAACTTAATTTAGATGCCCAGTAATACTTTCTGTGACATCAGTAAAAATGCTTCAAATTCTAAATTGTGAAGGTTGAATGAGCACATGAAGTAGAGTTTTATTTAAATTTGTTGATTGCTTTTTATTATATTTTACTTGTGTGTCTATATATATATATATATATATATATATATATATATACACACACACACACATGCCACAGCACTTGTTTGGACGTCAGAGCACTGCTTGTAGGAGTCACTTCTCTACTTCCACCATGGGAATTAATGTGATCACTCAGGTTGTCCAGCTTGACAGCAAGTGTCTTTACCTGCTGAGACGCATCATTTCCTTAATAACTTTTGATACAGTATAAGTTAAACAAAATATTTTGGCTAAAGGGCATACTTATGAATATCAAGAAGGGTAGGGCTGTGGCAGATGAAATTCTGTCCTCATAACTGGCATTTTTATTCTTATGTTTGTGCCCGAATGATTTTATAGTCGGTCTTCTACATTATTTTATAGTCGGTTTTCTACATTATTATCCTTAATCTACTGTTACGATGTCTGCATAGTCTAAACCAAACACACACACACACACACACACACACAAAGTGTGTCTAGAAGTCTACATAATAATTTATGCTTTCTTGGTCTAAGAAACTGAAATATTCTCCCACAGATAAACATGCTGTGATATACTCGCCTCACCTCAGGATCACGGCAGTTCAAAGGTGTGAGATCGCTTCAAGTGAAAAATTGCTGTATTTCTTTATCTAATTGTTTAGATATCTTTGTGTATCAAACCTAAAAATACTCGGATAATCATCTGAAATCCCTTTTGAGTCATCAGTGCTCTGTTTAAAAAAATGTCATTTGGGGCTGGAGAGATGGCCTAGCGGTTAAGAGCGCCAACCGCTCTTGCAGAGGACCCGGGTTCGATCCCCAGCACCCACATGGCGGCTGAGAACCGTCTGAAACTCCAACTCCAGGAGAACTCCAGCTCCAGGGGAATCCGACGCTCACTTCTGACCTCCGCGGCATTGCACGACACGGGTGCACAGACTTGCATGCAGACAATACATTCGTACACATACAGAAATAAATAAAAATTAATAAAAAAATGTCATTTGATGCATAACATTTAGTTAATTTCTCAAAATATTAATTACTTGTATATAGAGAAGGAACTTGGAGATATGCAGGAGAATTATTTCAGAAATACAATGCACACATAGGTATTTAGTGCTTCCCTGAGAATTTTGACATATCATTAGTTTAATCTTATTTTTAACACTGTTACAGTGAGGAATGTCCAAGAAATACAGTATACTCTATTGTGTACCACTGAGCAAGCTCACGCAATAAACTAGGAAACATTAAGAATGAGAATATGCTTAAGCTAAAAATAGCAGTATGATATTAGCATATGATAATATAACATTTATTCTACTGATATTATTCATAGTAATATCATATTAACATACACAAATATTGTAACAATAAAGCAGTAATCACGTTGTATGGCCTGGGTGCTGCTCTGTACAGTGCATATTCATTATGGTTTCCAATCTTTACACTGACCTTGAAGGAAATTCACCTATGTGCTGTAGACTGGGACCCAGATGTGGATTATCTTAGGGACAAATAGGCAAATGGTGACATTGTGTGGAGTAGTAAGCATACCTCTCACTCTTGCTCTAGTCTTTAAGCCATTGCAATATTGTGTCAGCCAGCTTTCTGTCTCTGTAAGAAGATGCCTGAAGTAAAGAACTTAAGAAGAAAAAAAAAAAAAACTGCTCATTATGGAGCATTGTTTCCAAGGCCTCTGTCCATGGTTGCTTGCCCTGTGACTTTGATGTGGCATGTGGTGGTTTGAATGAAGCAGGCGGCCTGTCACCCCCCACTGGATGGTGGGGCTGTGGGTGTTTGGGCACAGCAGCCTGCGGATGGGTTTTGCATGAGGGATGCTTGTGCTCGTGGATTGTCACTTATAGCTAGAAGTGAAAAAAGGAAAACTGAGAGAAGGATGCGGGACAGTTATGGCGGAGTGCATGGTCTGGGATGGGGTGGGGGTGGGGGGGAGGGAAAGGGAAATAAGCCTGAACTGAATTGGAGGAAATGTATGAAATGCACAAGGCATCGATGGAAATTAATTTGAAAAAAAAAAAAATTCCAACTCAAGGATGGTGGGAGCCTTGGGCTGTGTGGGTTTGGGCACAACTGCTTGCAAATTGGTTTTACATGAAGGATGCTTGTACTCATAACTTATTACTTATTGTTAAAAAAATGAAGTAAAAGAAAGTATATATAAAAATAAATAAAAATTCCAATTCAATAAAAAAAAAAAAAAAGAAATGTCCCCCATAGGCTTAAGTATTCAGATATTTTGTCACCAGTTGGTGGTACTGTTCTGGAAGGTTTTAGAAGGTGTGGCTGTGCTGGAGGAAGTATGTCATTGGGGGTGGGCTTAGTGCATTTAACAAGCCTTTTGGTCTCCAGTTTCTCTCTCTCTCTCTCTGCTTCCTGTGCTCCTTGTGAGATGTGAACCTCGACTTTCTACTCCAGCCCTGGTCACCATGCCTCCCGCCACAATGGACTCTAATTCCCTGGAACCGTCAATCATAAGCTCAAATAAACTCCTCCTTTTATAAGTTCCCTTGCTATGGTGGTTTTATCACAGCAACAGAAAAGTGACTAATACATGGCAGAACATCATGTGTGAGGCTATAGTAGAGCAGAGAATCCCAGCTGAAGTGGCCAGGGTCCCAATCTCCTGCTCAAAGTCCAGCCTCATGACCTCACCTCCTTCTGTGACAACTCACTATCTCTCAATTCTGCCATTAGCTCTGAACTAAGACCACAACACATGAGCTTTGGGACCACATCCAGAATCCAAACTTCAACTCTTCAACAGCCATGTTGCCATATGATGAGTGCTTGTTTTCCAGAGGAATTAAGAAAAAAAAAGAAAGATATTCCTGAAAGGTTACAGATCTAATTAGTGTTATACGTAGATCCAGAAAACAAGTCCTATAACTCCAAGTCACTGAGAACTCAAGACTCATGCTCAGAATTAATAACCAATATCACAGTGCTTTTCACGATATCAACAGTTCTACAGCATTGAATAAATTATGTCTATATAACATTAGTCACTGTAACAAAGCTAAGTAATCAAACCAAATATGCATTGACAGACTTAAAATGATGACATATTTATCTACACATATCGAATATTACTCATTTATTCAAAAAATGAAATAACTGTCATTTGTATATGTGGATAAACCTGATAGACATTGCACTAAATAAATATAGCAGGCACATGAAATATGTGTTGTATGGTCTCCAGTGTGTGTTACATTTAAGAGCTGAATCCATAACATCAGACCGAATAGTGGTCATTAGGGACCCAAACTGGTAGAAATGAGTAGATGTTGTCTAAAAGCACAATGTGCCTGTTATGCAGGACGGAAAAGTTCTTGAGGTCTATTGTACAACAGGATGACAGAGCTAAGGGAGCAGTGCAGTCTATTTGAAACTGACGAGGACAGTATGTCATTAAAGTTCTTACCATACATAAACAAAACCGTTAGCTGTGAAGTGAAAGATGGATTAACTTGATGGTGCTAATCATCTCACTGGATATAGACTCAAAGTGTCACTCCCCCTGCAAATATTATATATGTATCTATATTTATGTATGAAATCCTGAAAAAGAAACTGTTTGTGGAACATCATCAAGTTACCTGAGCAGAGACTGCAGCTCTAAGAGCACCGAGCCCAGTAGGATGCTCCTAGCCTTTATCCTGGCTGTTTTCCCAGCATGGTTCTGAAGACCATCTGTTTTACTTCACATCCTTCAAAACGCTATTTTTATTTGCCAGAGTTTCTGCATTCCCGTGCCCAGCCCTTGGCTGCACTATCCTGTGCAGGAGTGTGAGGGTCTGAAGTAGCCTTCCATCTTGTCTTTAATGGCTACAGACTCAAGTCTGGGATTTAAGTCTGTTTCTGCCTCAGTGGCCTGAACTCTTAGGATTGCAAGCACCTCAGAGAATGTCACTCTCCTTCCCTGTGTGTAGAAATGAGGGCTCTGCATGCCAGTAGATGCTTGTGATGGTAAGTCCATGGATGAAAACTGATTCCATGAAAGAATTAATAGTGATTCAATGCTCTTCTGTATATTACTTCAACAGTCTCTGCTATTTCCCAGATTTCTCCCTTTTTTGGTATTTTTGACACAGGGTTTCCCTGTAGCCCCAGCTGATCTGGAACTCATTTTTGTAGACCAGGCTGGCCTTGAACTCCCAGAGATCCACCTGCCTCTGCCTCCCAAGTGCTGGGATTAAAGGCATGCACCTCCATGCCTGGCCCCAGATTTCTTTCTCTTTGAATAAATTTCTTTCTCTTTATTCACCATTTAAAATGGACTTGATACCTCAGGACTAGTATAATAAGCTCCCTTACTTGCCAAACCAACACTACACCAGCCTTACTGTAGTACCTAGAGTACATGATGTAGTCCCCTGGACAGGCTCTACTCTTCCCTCATTATTGTGAGCTTAGTACCCTGACTGTGACCCTAGCTCACAGACTTAGCCTTTCTCAGCACCCCAGTCTCAAAACGGCTAATTAGGTGTCTAGTGAAGAGATACCCTAGCCTCTGAGGCCCAAATTTTTGGTATATGTGTGCTATGTTTGTAATTATATTTTGGAGTGATACAAATTGCAAGGAACAACAACAACAACAAAAGACTGGGTCAAAGAACTGACTGAAACAGTAAACTGCCCAAAACAGTAAACTTCTGCACCCCAAAATTTAAAAAAGACTGAGAAAAAGATGAAGGACACATCTGGCAGAATGCGTGGGCTCTGGTGGGGTAAGGAACAAAGAAGGAGGAATGGGTCTAAATTTGGTTAAGAAATCCTGTATGAATTGCACAAAAGCTCAATAAGGAAAAGATAAAGAAAATACCATAGGGAGTCAAAGAACCAGCAAAGTAAAAGAAGGCTCCTTAGATCCCCACTCCTTCCCTGAGCTCCCTGCTGTCCCTGCAGATTGTCCTCACTTTTCAGTCCAGTGGATTAGCATGAAACCTCTGTTTACTGCCCAAAATACCATAGTCATCCCTGGGCACCCTCTTTACCACCCACTTGTTCCATCTAGTCTTCCCTCAGTGGATTATGTTGTATTCTATATTCTTGCTCTACTCGTAATTATTTTAATTTATATATATATATATACATATATATNATATATATATATATATATATATATATATCAATTATATCCCTCCCCTATCCCAAACCCTCATAAAATCTTCAACATAGCATAAGCAAAATTTAAACTCTATTGCTGTGGACAAGCTCTTACATGGCCCAGCCCAAGCTGAGACTCTAACGTCATTCCATACTAAGTGGCCTGCTCAGTCAATTCTGATTACTGTACTTACACTGCTCTCTCTGTAATTCACAAGAACATTGATGCCTTGGAGCCATTTCACTCTTCTCTCTGCCTCTTTTTTTATTATTTACTAGGCTCTCAGCTTTAGTTCCATGAGGTACTCAAAATTTCTACCTGAGACAGACAGTCCTCCCCATCACAGGCAAGCTAGAATGTCTTGATAATGCTGTATCCCTTTCCTGTTCCTAATTTTCCCTCACAGCATTTACCTCCGAGTATAATTTTATGATATATAAACTTGATTGTTGCTTTCTCATTGTATTCCTATAAATAAGATCCATAAGAATAGTGACTGTATCATTTGAACAGTGTTAATATTAGATTGGCTACTAGTAGGTACACAATAAATATTAATAAGTAAACACTGTAACCAAATATGTGTGAATACTATCAAAAATACAGCCTACCAGTGCTTACTGCATTTTCCCTGCCAAATCTGTTCTTACAGTCTCTGTCTCTTGTCCACTGGCAGAGAGGCCTTGTGTCTTATTCAGCCAAGTGTCTTCTGTCATTTAAGGCACATTATTAGATAGTCTGTAAAAATGTAGCAAAGGAAAAGTACCTACTGGTTCCGTGTTTTGTGTCACGTAAGTCTCAGAAATCCAATGAAAGAATCAGATAACTTATTTCCACTTTACAATAACAGAAAAGTAACAATAAATTCTCAACCCACAGCCATGTGTATTATGTGGGCAATGAACAAGCACACAGGGAAGGGCCAGATGAGGCTAGAGATGCAGGTTACAGCCGGAAGGGAAAGAACTTTGTGTATATGCATAGAAATTTGGACTTTATCGTGTATTATATTGTGAAACAGTTGCACAATTAGCAATGTAATAATCATATTCATTTTCTTCTTTCCTGGAACAGCTATGAGTTTAAACTTTGCATTTATGACATAAGAATAATCCATCCAACTGAAGAGTTGGCCCGGCTCTCATCCACCCTGCTGTGTGCCTGGCCAAGTTACTTCTCCATTTAATTTACATGAAGCTTTTAGAGATGTCCATCTGCACTAGGTCTCGAAAATTAAATCATTTCAGAATATCCTCTTTTGCAAACATATAATAATCCTTAACCTATTTGTACATACATGAATGCATTTGGCTGATTATTCATGTTAATTGAGGATCTATCATATATCTAAAATTTGGCTGAAAGTCCAATATTATGTTGTAACATGGATTTTATAAATATTTATGCATCTATGTTTTGATGTGTATTTGAATATGTCAGAGAAATAATAATTTTTATTCATTATTAATAACCATTATACAGTGATATTTTATAAATTATGAAGCTTGTTTAAATGGATTGATTCATTACTCTTGTAAACTCCACATGGGATGCAAGTGATATATGCAGTACTAAGTACAGAGAGAAGCCCAAAGTCCAGATGTTTATAAGCAGTGTCAGTGTGGGAGGGGTGGGAGATATACAAAGGGTGGGTATTATCAAACATGTCTCCTTTAGGAAGGAGACATGTATGGCTTTGGGAAGGCCATACATGCCACCTTCACTATAAACATAAAGCAACTGAGTGTCTTTGGTTTAACAGGAAGCCGATATATGGCATTGTTTGTTAATAAAACAACAGAATTTGAATATAATTTAGAACTTCCAAAACCTGTTTCTCTCTCTCTCTCTCTCTCTCTCTCTCTCTCTCTCTCTCTCTCTCTCCTGCTCCTTTTTTCTCTTCTATTTCTTAACAATTCTACACAAAAGACCCCAGGTTGTAAACAGTAAGATTCATCATTGAGACCTTGTTGAGGGATAACCACCAATCAATGATTTCTCTCAGTTCTGTGATATCTGAAACCTCAACAGAGAATAATCAAAGCCTAGAGACTGTATCTGGGTACCAGGAGAAATTTTCCAACCATGACAAGAAGAAGAATTATAGCTCATTCTTCCATAGTCACACACTCTCCTGTGTCAAGAGAGAGTAGAGATACCACCTCTCTTTGGTAGTCACCAGCACACCATAGTCACTGCCTGGAGAGTGGAAGGCCTTCAGGATTCCATTATGGAGAACAACTGTCCAAGAGGCAATGTGACTAAGACAGAATCACATTTCAGATATTTTTTCCTGAAAATGTGCAATGGAAGAATCATAAAGCAATTGTAGACAAACATGTCAAGAAAATGAAATAAGAAAGGTGATTGGATGGTTCTGATAGGAAAGAGATTAAGGAGATTCAACAACTGAGACAAGACAGGGCTCTACATCCACTCCCTTTACTACAGAGGATTTTCTTAGGACATTTGGAAACCTTTAATGAAGATTGAGGTCAAATACCCTTGTGTCATGGTTATTTCTTTGTTTTGATAGTGTTACTATGACTATATAGAAGAATGTTCTTCAGGGGAAAATAAATATTTTAGTATTCAGAAGGTATGGAACATCCAGTCAATAATATTCACAGAGTTCATTCATACTTGAAACCTTTTTGCTAGCTTTGGACTACACGATAAAAATAATTCTTTATCCTTTTTATAAATGAACCAGGCTGGATATCCAAGGCCATGTTTTCAAAAGTAACTGAGGCTATTGCTCTTCAAACCATTTGGAACTGTACCAAACCCCTTAAAATATACAAAGACTAGGCAAAGAAATAAATGAAACCAAAATTTTATTGTACAGTTTTCTGAGATCTTTTTTGTTTTAACTCAGGAGAGCCAGTAGCTATATTGTGTTCCTAAAAGAAAGAACAAAACCCATCTCCTAAATTATTCATGTGTTGTATTGAGTAGAATCACATCCAGGTAGAAGAAGATAATCAATCCAGTCCGTGTCATAATCCTGTCTTGCTCAAGGAACACAGAGTCAGGAGCCTCCATCAATCTCTCTGTTTGTGTGATGCTCAACCTGTGAGCTCTGATATTCAAGACTATGCTTAGCCTTTCTCCCTTTTTAAAAACCACTTTGTACTGTGGATAAATTTCATTCTTAATTGCTCATTAAATTATTGTGATCATTAAATTACTTGCACAAAGCCATAAAATCCGCTAGTCAACCTTTCAAAATAAAGGAAACAGTATAAGGAATGGAAGGTAGTTTGAAAACAATAACAAGAATGATCTTAAATCCTCCATTGTAGCTCATTCTTTTTAATGCTTGTTTTCAGTTGGTTGTGTGTGCATTAACCAACTTAGAAGTTGCGTACTATTGCTACCATTTTTTGCTTTTTTTTCACAGCCATTACCCATATTGTGTACGGTTGTTAACACTACCATTTTTAGTACATAAAACCCCTCTTTACACTGCAGACCAGTTTATTTCAGACTTCTCTTCCAATATAATATTTACTGCTAATTCAAACCTTGCCCTTTCAAATGGTCCTCACCTTCCCTGCCATGAGCTGCTGTCCTTAAAACATTGGTAAATTTAAGTATGGTTCCCCTAATTGACACCTGCTGGACAATACCAGCATTTATTTGCAGATCATTCCTCTCCATAGTGTACTCTGCTGGCCAAGCTGGCAGCTGCTAGCCACATGTGCAAATTTTATTTTTAGTTAGAATTTCTTACTTTAATTGAGATATAAAATCTGTCAATTTTTATTTCTAGGCTAAAGTTATATTTAATTATAAGTTTCGCTCATGAGTCTCACCACATTGTTATTCCTCAATAGTCATACATAAGAAAACAGGAAGAAAACTATCATTTTATTTTTCCATTTTTATTTTTAAGTGGTAAATGACAACTGTATAATTTATGAGATACAGTGGAATACCTTGATATATATTTTCATTATGGAATGAAAGAATCATATCAATTAACATATCCATTGCTCCTATGTATGCTACTTCTTGAGAGTAAGTTTAATCTCTGCTTATCTACTTAAAGAAGAAAACTGCTGTAGATTGTAAATACCTTAAGTTAAGGCACATCTTCTTAGAAATCAGTCTATAAATTCCAGATGCAGGCAGAGGTTTATGTGAAATGGAACTTTCTTTCAGAGAAAACTGATGCTCTATTTTTAGAATCTTCTGGTTGTAGTTATTAAATTAGAAAATATGAAAATTTTCAATAGTTGTTACCTGTCAACTTGACTAGGCTGAAGATATCTAGATAGTTAGTTAGAGATCATCTCCTACCACATCTGTAATAAATTTTTCAAAGTAGATTAGCATTTGAATCAAAAAGCTAAGTAAAGAATTTCCTCCTCAGTCTGAGTGAGCATTATCTAGTCCACAAAGTCTGAAATAAAAGAAAAATTTGACCTTTCTACTTGAGCTTGAAAATCCAACTTTTCCTACCTTCACACATTAATAATTTGGGTTTAAGGGGCCTCAGATTCAAACTGGATTCACAATATTGGCACCTGATTCTTGGGCCTTTGAATTTGGATGGAGAATTATTAAAATATTATTTATTGTCAGGCATTCATTTTGGAATAGAAGTATGGCACAAACTTTCTTTCCTCTGTGTCCATCTTATATATCTTGGGCTTTCAGTCTGTGTGATGCACTGAGATGGTCTCTGTAAGTAATCTTTTTGTATGTATTTCTGTGATGCAGTTTGAATGTGAAATGTCCCCCTAAGTTCATGAGTTTGAATTGGTAGAGCTCTTTTGGAAAATTCTAGCCTTTAAGATTTGGAGCTTGTTTGGGGAAAAGTGAGTCACTGAGTCACTGGGGACAGGAGGTGTCGTATGGAGTCCTCACCTCCTTTCCAGTCTCAGTGCAGTGTAATCAGCTGTCTATTGCACCTGCTGCTCTGCCCGTTATGATGTGTGCCATGCAAACTGTGAGCCAGAGTGAACCCTTCCTCACCTGAGCTACTTCTTGCCATGGATTTGCACAGAGCAATGAGAAAAATAATACCTCTTGTGTATGTGTTTTTGTGCATCGTGTGTGTGTGTGTGTGTGTGTGTGTGTGTGTGTGTGTGTAGGTATCTGAATGTCTTTGTGTTCTTTTGGTCTGTTCCTCTGGAGAACACAAACACCCTTACTAATTTCTCTTTTTCCAGTTCCAATATGGACTCTTGAAAGGACTTAGGATCATATGCATGAAATGACAAATACAAATAGCTTCACTAAAGTTTTCTCCTAAAAGAGATAAATTGGGAATAAAATCTGAGTCATTAAATTATTATGAACAAAGTCCATCAATGGAGCATGAATAATGAAATGAGAGACAGAAAGTCACATGAGAGAATACTATGCATGGTTACAATAAATGATAGAATTATTGCACTGATCAGTATATAAAGACAGAAAAATATATAATAGCAGAAACACCAAAATGTTGGTTACATTGTGTACCATTGGTGTAGTACATCAAAACACACTCAACTAACCATAACTGTCATGTGTGTGTGTTCAATGTTATAACAGTGGTCCATGAGACACATACAAACTCATGGCACTGGTGTCTCTGGTAGAGATGATACAGAGAGCAATGAGCCCAAGGAGTTAAATTATGGGATATAAACAGTATCTGCTAAAGTAACAAACTACATTACATATACATTTTCACAGCGTTTAGCAGACATGGCAAAGTGTTATTTGTTAACGAGAGGCGAGTAATTAGGTATCTTTTAGGTTACTCCCTAAATTCTCTGGTTGAGTCTGCCATCCCTAATCTAGAAAGTAGTGGAATGCCCATTTTATCACTAGTTAAAAATATCATGCAAAGGAATGGATGCCTGAAATTGGTAGAAAACGTTAAGAAAAGATAATAGATCTGAAGTGTGAAGGTCTCCCGGGACATCAAGATCATGACAATTCAAATGTTCTGCCACAAAATAAGACCTGCCATCTCAGAGAGTCTGGAAGACAGCTTCGTTTTCTGTGACTTGATTCATGATTCCATCTGAGAAACACTGTTCCAGGAACGAGGTGGGAAAACTTGTTTTCAAAGGTTAGACAGACAAGAGCTTCAGCTCAGTAGACTGAAATAGAATAGTCTATAAAGTGTTTGAGGCAGAGATTGACAGAGGACAATCATGTGTGAATGCATGGTTTGAATGGGCAGTGACCATGCCCACGGAAAGCCTGGCTCAGTCATGTCTGCAAGCAATATGTATTAGTGACTCTTCCTTCGGGGGTCAACTCTGCAGGACTCAAAGTAGAGGAAAGAGTTTGCTTCTTCCCTAAGAACTATTTCCTTGGAAAGCTTTTATTTGGACCTTGAATATCCATTTGGTCATCTATACCCATGCTTTCTATATGTATGGATTCAGCCAATTGTAGATTGGAAGTGTCTGATACACTTTGCATCTTTATTGACTATGTAAAAACTAATATTCTCTAAATAAAATAACACATTGGTAACTCCATAGCATTCAGATTATATTATATTGGGTTTTGCAGGTAATCTAGAGACCATTTAAGACATACAGAAGGCTATACTTAGGGTCTACTCAAATACTACACAATTTTATATAGGAACTACATAGAGCACATATTTGGGGATCCATGGAAATTCTTGGTTACATTGCCATTGCACATTGAGAGGGAGCTGTTCAAACAATGCTGTAAAAAAAAGCCTTATGCAAAGAAAGATGACACCACTGGAAATCTTACCCATGACAAAGTGAGAACCTTAGATTTGACTGAGACCCATGATCCTAGAAAAGAGCAAAGGTTAGGATGTGGTCTACACTAATGTGTGCTAAGAAAGGCTTTGCTATAAGACATCACCTCACTAGATGTGATTTATGAAAGACTTGCAGACACTTTACCTACTGGTAACTTTTGACCCAGACTCTTTAATTTCCCTTTGGCCTCATAAATGATTGTCTGGAATCTGGTAAAATGTACAGTTAGGATTTATGAATATTTGTAGACCACACTCTTTTCCTTCTATAAACCTTTCAGTAGCATGAGATGCTGGAATTGAAATGATTCTTAATCTAATTTTCCTAAAATTCAGGAAGGCTAATGAACTTTCTTGAATTTTTATGAAAATTTGCTTTCCTAATTATACCTTTCTCTGGGGAAAAAGGTCAGAGCTTTCATCAGAGTCTCAGCTGATGTTCAATAGCTCTATAAAGAAGAAGAAACTTCCATAATGTGACCTAGGAGTCTGGAGGTCTCATAACTTTAGAAACGAACAGTTTTAATTATTATTATTTTTTAATTTTAATTTTAATTTTTGTATGTGTATGAATGTACTGTTTGCATGTAGGTTTGTGCACCCGTGTTGTGCAATGCTGCAGAGGTCAGAAAGGGGTCTCGATTCCCCTGGAACTAGAGTTCTTCTGGAATTGGAGTTACAGACAGTTCTTAGCCACCATGTGGGTGCTGGGAATCGAACCCGGGTCCTCTGCAAGAGCAGTCAGTGCTCTTAACCACTAGGCTATCTCTCCAGCCCCAGAAATGAACAGTTCAAGTGTGAATTATTTTTAAATATTATTTTAAATCTCTTCACATATCCTAAGAACTTACAGTGAACAAAGAAACATTCAATCAAGAAAATCTAATAAATTTTGAAAATCAAAAGCAAGGGTTTATGGTATATGAAAAATAATGAACATCAGAATACACACTATTACTGGGGGTTAATGAGTACATGGCAGCAACATCAAAACTCGTGATGATCGTGTACATAGCCGGGGTAATTTCATTTTCTTTCAGTGACTCCACCTGAATGATCAAACCCTGCCCCGAAAACCATGTCCAGGAAGAGCCAGCTGATAATCTTGACCTTTGTAATCCCCTGTCCACAGGTATCTTGTCAATTACCTATTTTAAAGTCTGTAGGTGGTTTGCAGTTTAGCTTTTGTAATCATGCAGCAAGCAGGAACTGAACTTTGGGGTGGGGTGTCAGGGGAGGTTGTTATCCGACTGGAGATTCTTGGAAGATCCACTAGGATATGTATTTTTGTTGTTGTCTGTTTTTTGCAAAGTCCACCAGGATATGGTATTTGGCTTTATAAGCATAAACTACCCCTGAGTCAGGGCTGAACCTGCCAAACTCTGAACAAAGGTGCAGTAGCTGGCCAGCTTAAATCAAGCCAATTTCCCTGTTGGAATCTCAGGATCTGTGTGGTCTTTCTCCCAGTGGCCTCAACACCATAACAATCTAGATCATCAAGGAATTAGTAACTCAGATGAAAGAATCAACAATTTCTTGAGAGACAAAAACCATTGAACTTACTAAAAAAAGAAAGGGTTAATAAACTGTAAACAGAGGGTTAATGAACCATTTGAAATCACTTCATTTAACATCTAAGAGAATTTGATGCCAATTCCTCACAAAAGGAAAGAAAAAGGGGTGCTTACAAGCTCATTCTATGAAATCAGTGTCACCCCCACTACTGAAATAAACAACAGCATCACATGAAAACTGAGATCATTATTCCGGTAGGTACAGACATGAAGATCTTCAACAAAACACTAGGTATCCAATCCAGTAGTGCTTTAAAAATAGCTATGCCATGAGGCTGGAGAGATGTCTCAGTGGTTAAAAACACTTGCTCTTCTGGCAGAGAGCCAAGGACACTTGTTCAGCCCCCACATCACTACAATTGTCTGCAATCCCAATTCCAGGGGATCTAGTGCCCTCTTCTGGCCTCTGCAGGCTACACACATACATGTGGTACACCTACATATAGGCAGGTGAACACTCATATGCCTAAAATAAAAAATAAATAAAGCTTTAAAAAGAACTTTAAAAACATGAAAGTTATATCATGACTAATTCAGAATTATCCCAGTAATGTAAGTTTGATTTAAGATCTGGAAATCAACAGATGCAATGTATCAAGTTAATAAAATAAAAGACAAATACACATGGTTATCTCAATAGTTTCAGGAATAATATTAAAGTTCGATATGATAAACATGATATATTAGAAGCTGAAAGGAAATTCCTCAGCCTGATCAAAAGCATCTAAAAAAACACAATTCACATTATATTTCTTGGTCAAACACTAAATTCTTTGCCTTTTGGACCAGGACCAAGATCAGGAAAAGCTTGGCAGCATTCCTGGCCTCTATTAAAAATTGTAATGGAGTTTATAGCTAGTGCAATTAATCAAAAAGATATAATGTAAGCCAATCAGATGGAAAATTGCATCTATTTTCAAAATCTTGTCTACAGAAATTCTTAAAAATGCACTAAAAACAATTTTAAATAAGCTAGTTCATCAAAGTTGCTAGACATTGCAGAAATGTTAATCACACACTATACATTAACACACTCATTCCAGAGATAAATTTTTAAAAATGACTAGATTCATTGAGATCTAACAATTTATTTCTTTAAAAAATAAGTGCAAGGGATACTTGGGTTGCTTCCAGCTCTTTGCTATTGTGAAGAGAGCTGCAATGAATATAGATGTGCATGTGTTTCTGTGGTAGGATGAGTCTTGTAGGTATATACCCAGGAGTGGTGTGACTGGGTCAGGTGGTAGGCTCATTTTCAGTTTCTTAAGAGTTCTCCACACTGCTTTCCATAGTGGTTGCATTCCCACCAGCAGTGGGTGAGTGTTCCCCTTTCTCCACAACCTCTCCAGCATTTGGTATCATTCGTTTTCTGGATCATAGCTAGTCTTACAGGAGTAAGATGAAATCTTAAGGTAGTTTTAATTTGCATTTCCTTAACTATTAGCAATGTTGAGCCCTTTTTAAGATATTTCTCAGCCATCTTTACAACTTCATTTGTGAAGTCTTTGTTTAGCTCTTTATTCCATCTTTTGAGTAGGTCATTTGTTTTCTTTCTCTGTTTTTTGAGTAGTTTATACACTTTGGATGTTAATGCTCTATCAGATGTAGCACTGGTGAAGGTTTCTTCCCACTCTTTTTTTTTTCTCTGCACTTCTTTGTTTCTTTTGCTGTACAGTAGCTCTTGCATTTAATAAGGTCCTATTTGTCAATTGTTGACCCTATTTTTTGCACAGCTGCTATCTGATTTAGAAAGTCTTTTCCTAGCCATATGTCTTGTAGGTTACTACCAATGTTTTCTTCTATCATTTCCAAAGTTTTGGAGTTAATTTTTTAGCTGGTGAGAGGTAGGGGTTTAGTTTTAGTCTTCTACAAGTGGTGATCCAGTTATGCCAACACCATTTGCTGAAGGTGCTGTCCTTCCTCCATTGAGACTTCTTGGCCCCTTTGTCGAATACGAGGTGGCTGAAAATTGGATGTGTTCAAGGTGATGCTAGCACCAAATCCCTAGTTGAAAGGCAAGCTGAGCAAAGTTAATGCTATATTTCTTTTCATCTGAAGGCAACTGTGCTGTTATAATGTGAATCCCTTAATGAGCTCTAGAATTAACTTACCACTTATTTTCAGACTTTGTAATTGTGGTATATGGGTAGAGGGTATGAATTCATATTTTAGAATAATATAAAATTAAAGGGAAAAATGTGAACTCCTAAACATATCTTGGTATTAACATACAGTTTATTTTTAGAGGTCATAATTTTGGTATATATGTGATGTATATATATATATGCATATTTTGGAGCAATACAAATGGGAGGGAACAACAAGGACAAAAGGACTGGATCAAAGAACTGACTGAAAGAGTTAACTTCTGCCCAAACAATAAACCTCTGCAGAGAAAATCTTTAAAAAGACAGAAAAAGATGCAAGACACATATGGCAGAATGCATGAACTGGGGCAGGGGGACATGGAAAAGGGACTGTGTCTAAATTGGACTGAGAAATGATGTATGAGACACACAAAACACTAATAAAAATATTTTATTAAAAAATAAGCACAAGTTTAGGGAGCTGTTCAGTCACTAAAGTATTAGCTTTCTTTATAAGCTTGATCCCAAGAACCCACATTTCAAAACAACCAGGCGTTGTGGTATAGGCTTAGAACCTCAGTGCCAGGAAGGCAGAGACAAGCAAATCCCAGAGGCTGAAGCCAGCCTGGCCTGCTTGGTGAGTTCCAACCCACTGACAGACACCTTCTCCATAGAGGAGAAACCTGAGACAGGGTAGCAAAGTTGTTCTCTGGCTCCCACCCACCTCCCTTGCTCACACATGAACCACCCCTTCCAACCACACACCCCACACACATACAAACCTACAAATACACACCTCTCATACATATGCAAACACAGATATGCTAAAACTTAGATAACTACACAGCATCACAAAACACCATTGAGAGGGAGATGAAAGACAAGTAGAAGACATCCCCTTGACAAGGGATAAAAGACTTGTAATTGATGCACACATGCAATGTATTTTTAGTAAAAATATTACATATCTATTTTTAGAAGTAAATCCTTATATTTATGTTCAAGTGATTTTTATAAAAGTTGCTACAAAATTCAATGTAATTTTTTTGGTCTTTTTGAGACAAGGTCTCCCTGTAACCCCAACTGTCCTGGAACTCACTATGTAGACCAGGTTGACTTTGAACTCACAGAGATCCGCCTGTCTCTGCCTCCTGAGTGCTGGGATCACAGGTGTGCACCACCATCCCCGGCTTCAATGTAATTTAAAAAAAATTTTATTTATTCTTGTTTGTGTATGAATGTACTGTATGCATGCAGGTTTGTTCACCCATGTCATGCAATGACGCAGAGGTCAGAAGAGGGTGTTGGGTTCTGACTTCAGATCCCCACCTCACAACATGCAATCATAACTCAAAATCTATCATAGACATTAATGGGAACAAAAAAAATTACCAGAATAAAGCAGGTTTGAATTAAATCTTTATGACATTACATGTTGCAGGCAAATGAATGAACCTAGAAGCTGAAGCTGTAAGTAAAGTACCACAGACCAGAAAAACAAACAACATACATTTTCCCTCATTTATGGATGCACGAAATCCTTATATGTAAGTACATATTCTGATGTAACTGCAGGAGCCAGGTAAATGAAAAGGAATCCAGAAGGGAAAGGGAAAGAGGGAACCTGAGACAGAAGACTAGCAGGAGACAGGCGTTCCTAGGGAGAAATGGAAAAATCAGGTTACCTAAGTGGGAGGGGAAAGGAAGAGTAGCAGAAGGAAATGTGGGCATGAGGGAAAGAAGAAGGTCAAGAGAAGCAGGACCATAGGTGGCTGGTATTATCAAGGGAGAAATGGGGAAAAATGGGGATACTTTAAATGGAGAAGACATGGATGGAGGACTGGACAGGAAGGCGGAGAGAGCAGAGATAGTAATGCCTAGTTAGGGTAAAAAATCCCTGAGGGCATCACAGTCTATTGAAAAATTACACATGCAGTATCTCTCCATGAGTTCAAGTGATTTTGTACATGCAATACCAACATACAAGTAACCAAGAGAGAAAGAATGAGAGAAAGAGAATACAATAGAAGCTTTTGAATAACAAGAATTGTTACCAGGAAAAGGTAATTCCCAGAAGGAGAGAGAATACTAACCAAAATGTATATATGAAGATGGACTTTTATGTAAAAACTATAAAGAACTTCAGTAATAAAAAATAATCTAACTGAAAAGGATTTAAATATTTTCCTCAAAAATATGTTCAAAATATCAAAAAATTACTCAGATCCTAAGTTATCAATGATGACAATACAATATGAAAAACAATAAAGAAATACCACTTCACAACTAATAGCTCAAAAACAATAAAAACAACAGCTACAAGTGTAAGCAAAGGCATAAAGGAATTGAGCAGTGATAAAGTGCTCTTGGTGAAGTAAAATGTGGTAGGCCCTGGGCCAAAGAGCTTGAAGTTCCTTTGGTTGTTGTAAAGTTACCATATGAATAGTCAGTGCCCACCCAGACGGGTAGTATGTCTGTCTTATGTATGTATATTAAAGAATATTAGGTATGTTTGGGGGGTAGATGTCTTTTTATAAGTGGAACAACTTGTTCTAAAACCACATTTTAATGCATTTTTACTGAATTTTTGTGCATTTCATGCAAAACATCTTTTATCTTTTTACCCCCTCACCCATCCACACTCCCTATATTCCTTTCCACCAAATTTCATGCCTTCTGTCAAATATGTTAAGGCTTATCAAGTCAAATTAGTCTCTGCATGTCCCTCAGTGTATGTTCAGCCTATCTAGAATGTCCCACTTAAAGAAGATTAACTCTCCCCTCATCCAGCAGTGATCAGCTGCCAATAGTTCTTTGGCTAAAGTTTTGGCCTGCTGTCCATTTCCTCAGTTCTATGCTGGGTTTTTGTCTGATTGAGTTTGCCTGGGTCATGTCATGCTGACACCATTGTATCAAGTTCATTCGAGCAAGGTCCCAAAAGCCTGTAAGACTGTTTGTTTCCAGTTATACATTTTGCTAATAGTAATCTGTAGCTATGTCAAAATACATTGGCTGGTATGTTTTGTTAATGATATTTCAGTGAAACTGTTAAAAATCTGTCAGTGGTTGGGGGCTGGAGAGATGGCTCAGTGATTAAGAACACTGGCTGCTCTTACCTAGGACCAAGGTTCAATTTCCAACACACATGGCTAGCTAACTGTCTGTAGCTCCAGTTCCAAGGGAGTCCAACAACCTCTTCTGACCTGTGTGGGCATTGTACAGCATGGGTGCGCTTACACACATGCAGGTAATATACCCAAACACATTAAGAATTAACGACAATAAATAAAATATTTTAAAAGCTGTCAATGGCAAAAATGGATCATAACTTTAATTAAAAACATTAGATAACTAGGCCAATTATTACAGTTTGGCCATTAGACAGTAGAATTATTGAGACCACAGTGTGGCAGACTTCTAGTACCTTCTGCTCCTTCGCTGCTCAAGCTTGATTGAACCCCAGCACCATTTCTTCTATGTTGCCTTTAGTAAATGTCCCATAAGGCTTTTTTTTAATTGCCTCAGACCTTTACATTTTTTGTTTTATTTATTTTATTTTATGTGTATTGATGTAAGTGACCATGTATGTACAATGCCCTCTGAGGCCAGAAGAGGATGTCCGGTCCCCTGGAACTAGAATCACAGATGTTCATTAACCACCATGTGGATGCTAGGAACTGAATCCTGGTTCTCTGAAAGAACAGACAGCACTCTCAACTAGGAGACATCCCTCAGATTTAAGATTTATAGACAGGTTGAAGAGAACTGTCTTTTGTTACCCCTTCCACACTGGGTAACCTGTTATGTCAGGTTTTCTGTCACTTACATTGATAGATCCTCAGCAAATGGTTAGGCAAAGCCAGACATATGTGGTCTGGAACCAGTGATTGAAGATCTGTTTCATTCAACTACAAGTAGACAGAAGATACACTTTTGCCTCATGTACAAGATGTTTACTAAAATAGTCTATTTGTTAGCATTTTAATAACATTGACCTTACACTACACTAAAAGTCTGTATTTCCAGAGTCTTGAAATTTCAAAGAAATTGTGACCTATGGTTAATACATTGCTGCATGCTAATTCCCCCAGGGGCTGCTCCATTCTTGTCTACACACTAGGCATTTTGTGCATTCATTCAATGCCTATCTTAGGCTTACATTTGATTGGTAGAGTTTTTCTGATTATTAAATGTATGGTACAACTTTGAATGAAGGAAAGAAACCTGATTTATTTTATTAAAGTTGCCTAGAACCAAGTCTGTCATTAGGACTTCTCAGAGTCCCCACCCATGAGTGATATAAATGGATGAGTCATCAGATCTAATGCCACCATCACTAACCCTGTTATCAAGACTGGAAAGCACACTTTCCAACAACTCCATGAGTCATTCTTCAGTGAGCCAGTGGTTACCCAATCACCTAGTAAATAATTATCTATTTTTTTTTTCACATTAGTAAAATTCACCTAAGTAGTTTCTTATTCTTTCTTCTTCCTTTTCTTTAAAAACCTGTAAGTGGGTTCTGGTTAGAAGTTTAGAAACTTTTTCTGGTCTACCAATGAAGAATGCAAGCCCCTTCTGCATTGATACACCTCTGTCCTTCAGGCTGACTCATTTCCTCCGTGCAAGTTCACCTGCTGTTCAGCCACTGTGCTTGTAGAAAGATAAGCAAAGAGGCGTCCTCAGGCCATGGCTGCCATCCTTAATTGGAACTTCTCCACCCCCCGGCCTCCACTGTATGGGATGGACATCTTCAAACTACTTCTGATCTCATTTGGAGATCCAAGCAGCATTTCAAACTTGAAGTCTTAATAGCTTCTCAAACCTGCTTCTCTTTCCTTTCCCACTCGGTCCTAGCAATGGCAGCCCATGCTACAGAAGAGTGCTTCCAGGAGCTCTGTCAAAAGTTCAGAGCCATTCAACTCTACCCTTGCTCTCTTTCTCTGCACACTGCCCAAAGCAAACCCTTTGGTTACTCAGTGAATGTATATGCAGAATATTGCCTCATCCCCTTCCGGCACTGCACCACCAGTCCAAGCAAGCTGATCCCCTAACTGAGAGGATGGAAGAGGCTTGGGCACATCGTCCTGTTTCTTTCCTGATCTTGCCCCTGAGCTCCTTTCAACACCTTATCAGTAGAGCACACAGCAGAGCTGTCATGGAAACTTGTGCTCAGGCACTGGTTTGCTAATTCCCTCACACTGAAAGCCACTAACCTGACAGGGCCCCAGGGCCACAGACGACCAGAATTTTTGCTCCCCCTGTAAGGACTCCTGCTAATCCTTTCTCCTTTCTATTCTCCACTGATCCGGTGTTTCCTGAAACCATGAGATTTTTTTTTCTTGCACATCTACAGGCCCAGAACTTTTAGCTCCTCTTTCAGATTTCACATTCTAGCTGAGGCTTCAACTTTAAAATTATTCCCCCACCACTCCAGATCCTTACCCACTTTATTTCACAGCTTATCAGATATTACTACTTTAGTATTTTGCATTAATTCAAAGCCTGGAATGCTTTGATGATTAAAAATCAATTGTGAGTATATGATTATTGAGATAAAAACTTTATAAACATAAATATTTATTTGGTTGACACTGTTGAAAGTTCAGCCTGTGATCAGTTGTTCCCACTGCTGTAGCCTGTGGCAAGGCAGAACTCACTTTTTCATATCCAAGAAGACAGAGGGAAGAAAAAGGGAAGGAGCAGGTCTCAGAGCCCCTCCCACTGCCATGGCCTCAGGACCTTGTACCGGCTCCTGTCTCTCAAAGTTTCTACCACCCCCACCTCAAATACTCAAGATAAGGACGAAATCCTTAGCATGTACACATTGTAGGAACACTTATGATCAAAACTGTTGAATTCTGCTGCTGACCCCTCAAAGTGTCTTTTTTTGTCTCTTTGAGATAGGGTTTCCTTGTAGCCCTGACTACCCTGAAACTCACTATGTAAACCAGGCTAGCCTTGAATTCATAGAGATCCACCTGCCTCTGCCTCCTGAGTGCTGGGATTAAAGTTGGGCACCAGCACATGAGGATCAAAGGTACTTTTCAGTCTCACTCTGCAAAATATATTCAGTCATCCCCAGAGTCCCAAGTCATAGGTATTCTAGTGTTAGGCAAAAGTCCACGCACAAAACTGAGCCTCAAGTCTGGCTCAAATGTAAGTGTCTATAAAAGTAAAAAAAAAAAAAAAAAGTTACTTCTTTTCAAAGATACAATGGTGAGAAACTCACAGAATAAGTATTCCACTCCAAAAGAGAGGTAAAGCCGGCAAATAAGATATTGAACCATTGCAAGACTGAAACCCAGCAGGACAAAAATGTAATCTTCTATGACCAGCATCCTTGCACACTGTGGGGAGTACAGAGGCCCTCCTCCTGCAGCTGGGCTCCTTGCGCCCACAGGGCCCTCCTCCTGCATAGGTCCTCTTTGTGCCCACAGGGCCCTCCTCCTGCAGTGGTGCTCCTTGCGCCCCCATGGCCCACTTCAATGGCAGTTTTCTGTGTCAGTACATTTTCAGCTACTATACAAAATATCAGAGATAAGCAATTTATAAAGAGAAAAGTTTTACAAGTTGGATCACTGGATGATTTTAGTCCAGCACCGTCTGGCACTGCCACTTTGAACTTATGCTAAGTCAGCATTTAATGGTGGAAAACATGTAGCAGAGTTGCTGAGCATAAAACACTATTTAAGTAGCCTAGCAGCTTCCCAAAGTCACCTACAGGGGTCCACCCCCATAACTGAATGATTTTAAGTTAGGCCCCACCTGAAGGCTCTGGACCTCCCATTACTACCAAGGAGGGGATAAAGGTAGAAATATCTGTCTCCTACCCAAAATGCGCCTACCACCTGACCCAGTCATACCACTCCTGGGTATATACCCACAAGACTCATCCTACTGCAGAGATACATGCACAGCCATGTTTATTGCAGCTCTCTTCACAATAGCGAAGAGCTGGAACCAACCCAAGTGCCCCTCAGTGGATGAGTGGATAGAGAAAATGTGGTACAGCTACACAATGGAGTTCTATGCACAGGTAAAGAAAGATGACATCATGAACTCTGTAGGTAAATGGATAGAACTAGAAGATATTATGTTAAGTGAAGTAACATAGTCCCAGAAAAACAAATGACAAATCCCTCATATCTGTATGCTAGCACCAATTACCTAGTTTTAAGGCAAACTGAGCAATGTTAATGTTATATTCCTTGTAATCTGAAAATAACTGTGCTCTTATATGGTGAATCCCTTAACAGGTTCTGGAATTAACCTACATTTATTTTCAGACTTCGTAATTTGGTATATGGGTGGAGGTTATGTATGCATATACATATTTTAGAGTAATATAAAATCAAAATAGAAAAAATGTGAATCCTGAAATATTATTTGGAAATAGCATACAGTTTTTTTCAGATGACATATTTTTAAATGACTTTTATTTATTTTATTTATTTATTGTTTTGTTATGTGTATAAGTGTACTATCTGCATGTAGGTTGGTGCACCCATATCTCATGCAATGCTGAGGAGGTCAGAAGAGGGTGTCAGATTCCCCTGGAACTGGAGTTAAAGATGGTTCTTAGCCACCATGTGGTTGCTGGGAATAGAACCTGGGTCTTCGGCAAGAGCAGTCAGTACTCTTCACTGCTGAGCCATCTCTCCAGCCCCAGATGACATAATTTTAGTAGAGTGAACATATCTATTATATCCTATATCTATTATCTATATATATATATATATTACCAGTTGGAGGGAACAACAACAAAAGAACTGGGACAAAAAAGTCTAAAACAGTGAAGTTCTCCCCAAAACAATAATACTCTGCTTTAAAAAAAAAAAAAACAAACCTCTGGAAAGACTCAGAAAAAGATCTAAGACATGTATGGCAGAATGGATGAAATCAGGTCGGGTGGGGGGCATGGAAAGGGAAATGAGTCTAAATTGGAATGAGAAATGATGTATGATGTACGAAAAAGCTTAATAACAATAAAAATATATTTAAAAAAAGAAATATTTATCTCCTTTGAGAGGTATTCTAGACCCAAACAATGCCATGTCACTATTCAAAAAGCTTCCTCTCTTAGATTATTTCAAATCTCAGACTCTGTGAGAAAGTGTGTTCCAGCTTGTAAACACATATCTAGGCTTATATTCAATGAAGTAGTTAGAAGTCTGTTTAACATATTTGTTCATAGGTTTACTATATATTTCACTCACTGTCTTTCTTGTTCATCAAGATAGACAAGCTTCACAAGAGCAGATATTGGCTTGGATGTACTTCCTGATGAACAGTTATGGGCTGGGATGATTACTAGCACCAAGAGGCCTCTCAAAAATTGAATTAGTCACAACCAGCCATATCCTGTTGGTTCAAGTCCAGTTACATGACCTCAATCTACCTATAGTGAACTGTTGCAAATACAGAGGAGCAGAGGGAGAGGGGCGGAGCTCCAGCCACATCCAGCAGCTCCAGGATTTCCCTCCTCTCCAGCCTACCAACCCATGCTGTGTCCAGTGCCAAGTATGACAGGCATCTGGCCCATGGCTCACAGTATGCACCACTCCTTCCTGCAGCACCAACTTTTACTTTACATTTTTCCTTTCCCAGGGTGTTCTCTGACTAAGCCTCACCCTGACTGCTTTCCCATCAAAGCAGAGGCAGTGCTAGGAACCCCAGGCACACCATTTCCTTCTTTAAATAAAGGCAGATTCATTTCTTATGAGAAATTTGGCAGCTCCCCAACTGCTCCCACAAAAGAACCTCTTTGTAATGGTCCGGTGATCCTCCCACCCTTGCACTTCCCTGAGCTTGAAAGTACCTCTCTCTACTTCCTGGATTGAAAATAATAGACTTGCCTGAGGCTTATAGAACTTGAAATTTACCTATGGAGCAGAGTTAAGACATTAGGAACCCAAGGAACCCAAACATGATAAAACATCCCTATACAAAGACATGAAAGGAGATGGGAAATGTTATATTCTCTGGGAGTATTTATCACATTCCAGTAATTAGAGTCTCAAGAGGCAATGACTGATTATCCTAGCATCACCATACAGAGACCAGCAAAGTTCCTGGCACACAGTAGGAGTACAACACACACTGATTAAATAAATGCTGGACTCTGGGTCTGGTTCTAAAATCTGTAACCAGATTCATCTATGAAAAAAGCTTCAGACAGATGTTATCACTGTACATTTTGTAAGTAAGAAAGTGGAGATTCCCAAAGGTAGAATAATTAGCCAGTGTTGCAAAGGGAAGGAGGAATAGAGCTTATAATGGGGCCAGGCCTTTTTCCATGACCTCACACTGCCTGGTATGTTAGAATGAACTCTCCCCAATTCCCCTGAGTCTTCTAGGTGGCAGCTAGCACAGAGAGAGGTCGACCAGAGCTTAAAGAGATTGCTCTGAATCGCTTCCATTGCTTACAGGTTGTTTACATAGAACATGCAAAAAAAGGCCTTGCAAGCCCTTTTATTTGTCCACTAGAGAGGAAGGCATGGAAGGCCACACAGCCTTGTGAACATGACTCTCATAGATCTACCTGTGCTTATTTGTAAATGCTGATCACAGTGCTCACCACTTAATGCAAACCAGCTCTTGTGATTTCAACTTTTTATCCATTTAGCTGTACATCAGTCCACAGCCTCATACAGGCATCTCCATTTTTCAATTGTTAAGTGACTGGCTTATGAAGTTACTGGCTTCTTGGTGTTCATACAAGAATATAAATGTAGGCCTATCTAATGACAGAAGCCAAAAATTTGACCTTAAGACTGGAAACCAGCACAATTCAGACAGAAGGACAGGCCCACATGTAGAGACACTCCTAAACTTGAGTTTTAGACATTGACTTCTACTTTTAGTGCCTCATCTGACTTCTGAAGTAATGGGCAGCACAGAGTGAGGGGAGAGAAGAGAGAGAATGGCCAAAGTAGGAACTCATCTGCCTCACAAATCATCCCCAGTCCACAACTTAGCCAGTCAGTGCTGTGCACTCTGCCTATACAGCTGTTTCCTTATCATTTCCCCCATTTTGTCCTTCTAACAATACTAGCAAATGAAAATGAACTGAGAGTGGAGAGCATCTATTTAGTATCTCATTTAAGAGACTTTCACAAATAGATAGGATTGTCCTTATTTTGCATAGCAAAGAACTGACACCCTAAGGAAGTGATTCCATGGTGACCCCACGGCCAGTAAATGTCAGATGAGAATGCAGGCATCTGCGACTTTGGAGATGTAGTGGTCAGTTTATTGTTTGTGAATATAGCTAACTTTTGGCAAAAATGAAAGTGACTAAAATTAAGTACTCACTGTATTGCAGCTCTTTTTAAAGATTCAGGTCAGAAGTTGTATTACTCACTTTTCTGTTGCTGTGATAAAGCACCATGACCAAGGAACTTATAAAAGGAAGAGTCTATTTGAGCTTATGATTGACGGTTCCAGGGAATTAGAGTCCATTGTGGCGGGAGGCATGGTGGCTGGATCTGAAGCAGGAAGCCAAGGGTCACATCTCGCAAAGAGCACAGGAAGCAGAGAGAGAGCAACTGTAGACCACGAGGCTTGTTAAAACTCACTAAGCCTGCCCCCAATAACACACTTCCTCCAGCATGGTCACACCTTCTAAGACCTCCAAAAACAGTGCCACCAACTGGAGACAAACGTCTGAATACTTACAGCCTATGGGGGACACTCATTCAAACCACCACAGAAGTTTTGTATCATTTTCATGAAATCTCCCAAAGCAGTTTCTGGTATTGTAAACAGTGAGATTGTGGGGTCAGATCTTGGAACAGTCACCTCTTAATATGTGTCATGAGGCAAGGATGTAGAAGAGCCAGAATTCAAACCCCAAGCAGATGACTTTGGGCCCCAGGCTCTGGTGCACTGTAGTGTGCTCCCATCAGAAGGCCTGTGTGATGGGGAGCTGTGAAGACTGGAGCCATTTTAGCAAATTCTCACCAGAGTTACAGAGGATCCTGAGTTATCTGCACTGCCCCAGGACACTAAAGGCTCCATTTCTCTGGAGGAAAAACAGTTACGCCACACAAAATGTGTTTGTGTGTATGCATTTGTTCATTTAAACAATCAAATGAAATCCAACTCTGAATAAATGTTGTTAGAAAAAGGGGCTGGGGGGGGCAGGTATAACATATGTGCATCAGGTTCCTGTATCCACAAGAATTCTAAGTTTTAGTAAGTCAGGAGTTACCCTGGAAAATTGTCATGAAATGACCTGATGGCTTTGTATTTTTGCTTGTATGTTATATGCTCAGCCCTGCAGATGATGATTGAGCCAAGCCTTTACCTTCTTCTTGATAGTATCCTACAGTTATGGAGCCTCTATTTTAACTATTTTATTTCACAACTACTGTGAAGAGATTGTTGAGGACCATCCTAAGAGAATTTGCATTTCTTGAAGAAATGTCTTTGAGAACAGAATCTGTTGAGGGGTCAGCTCTAATATGTGCCAAATAGAAAGGATGTCACTGGTAGATTCCTTTAAGTGAATCTGTCCCAGAAAAGGTAAGTCAAAACCAGTACAGAGGAAGATAAGGGAAAACGTAATGGATATGAACAGCACTCAAGAAGAAACATGACACAGAGAGTGAGAATTGAGCCTTGGGTATGAGGATGGCAATGAATTTTCTAAGAGACAATCAGAGCAAAGCAAACGGGACAGAGAGGTGGGGATACACAGAGTGCTGGCTGCTGACAGTCTTTCGGGAATCACAGACAGTGCCAGAATTTTGTCTGTGTGCCTGATATGGTTAAAAGCACCGTGAGGATGTGAGGGTCCTACAAAGTTTATCCTGGGTTGAGGAGGCTTGAGACTGGGGTTATTTAGTCAGGGCCTGATGGAACTGAAGCCATTTTAGCAAAGCATCTTCAGAGTTACAAGGCTGGAAAGACAGAGACTGGAACAACGTAAGGGAGGAAATTTTAACTGAGAAGAAAGGAGGATCCCTGAGCTTGAACAGCCCTGTGCAGCCAAAAGGCCTTCCCCTCCTGATCCAGCAAAGGACAGGAACTTATTTTGTACAATGAAGACTCACAGTTAGAGTGAGACTCTTTTCAAGTTTCAGTATCTAAGTTAATAATTAGCAAAATAAGGCAAAACTCTCTAATTCCGTCACTGAATCAATGACTTGCTGATAAGAAACATCCCCGTTTTATTTTTTACTCTGCTTCCATCATTGACATAAAAGAGCTTAGTGGTGACAAGTAATTGGTCCTGAAGTAAAATAATCAGGAGATAAGTCATCATTTAGCCATTTGCAAGCAGTGTGATAAGGAGAAAGTGACTCTTCTCCAACCAACTTTTCTCTTTTCTTAAACACGGACTCTTCTCCAACCAACTTTTCTCTTTTCTTAAACACGGAAATAAATATCTCATTCAGACTCCTGTGTTGTGTCCAAAATTAAGACATATGACATGATACATGTAAAGTGCCTAACCATAACATTTAACATCTCAGGATTTGAATCAATGATCAAAGGTTCTCCTAAGACCAGCTTTGAAAATATCACCAAAGGTACTTTGAACTGTTGATGATAAAGATGATGGAAGGTCTCTTTCTTTCCCTCATCTACTCAGTAGAGCAAAACTACATTTAATGGCAAAGAAAAGAATGACAGATCTGTAGATTGCTTCAGAGTCTGAGATTATTACTATTTAAGGCATTAATTGTTATATAACTTCAATCAAAGCTGCTTTTATGAGTTTAAGTCTCTGTCGGGCAGCCAAAACCAAAAATCACAAAATAAGGGAAGTGTGTCTTTCTCAGAAGTTGAGAATCATTCAAATTAGAACATGCACATTTGTTTATTGTACCCATAAAAGGCTCATTTACCATCATTCTATAGCACAAGATATTTTAAATTAGTGTTCATATCAATTTCTCTTGTTGTTACCCTTCATTTTGAAACATATAAAGATTGGGGTAAAGCTGAGGGGTAGAATGGTTGCCCGGCAGGCTCGGGCCTGGGTCTGATTTCCAGCATAGCAATCAGACAAAACAAATGGAAACAGAAATGCCCCATTTCCACATAAGCCCCAAGAAGATGCACATTAGAGTATCTTTGAAATTATGCAAATTATTTTAGCCAGTCTGAAGTAAAACAAAATATGTCATGAAAGAGCTAAATGACAACATAGAAGTTGACCTTTAACGCCAGGGAACAGGTGTAGTTCCACGACATGAGGTTGAGCTTCCTAGTGGACAGGGTAAAAATATTACAAGATCTAGTCTACAGTTATCATTTCCAGAAACAAAAGAGACATTCATAGTGAAGGATTTTTCACAAAGTAATTTCATACGTGGGGATTTCTGTGGGAGAGAGAGCAACAGATCGCACAGAGAAGTGGCTGTTAGTGGACTTAAGGACAGGAAGCCACTCCTCTGTGTGCTGGGTCTTGGCATGTATGAACATGTATGTAAAACTGAAGAAATGGGTCATGCTCATCTATTTCTGCGATATTTCTGGTATCCGGTGAGTTGTCATGTGATGTTATAAAAGTTAATATAAAGCATTATAAGTGAAGTTTCTTTTTTAAATTAATTAATTTATTTATTTATTTATATTTTTTTATCAAATCTAGACCCGTGACCCCCCCATCCCCCCAACACACCAGAGCTCATGCATTCTGTCAAACATGCTTTTCATCTCTTTCTCAATATTCTCCATGTGGAAGTTGACTGTTTTGAGTAGAAGTTCACTGTTTCAGTCTTTTGATGCAGTCCTTTCTGTTGTTGTTGTTGTTGTTGTTTTTTCCAATATGCATCACTCCCAGCTGCTTGGACAAAAGCTCAAGGGGCCGTGCACAAGAAATACTTACAACTAGGTAATTGGCACTAGCATCCATGGATGAGGGATACCATTCCTCATTTGTTTTTCTGGGACTGTGTTACTTCACTCAGCATGATGTCATCTAGCTCCAGCCATTTTCCTGCAAAGCTCATGATGTCATCTTTCTTTACTGCTGCATAGAACTCCATTGTGTAGATGTGCCACATTTTCTCTATCCACTCATCAGTTGAGGGGCATTTGGGTTGGTTCCAGCTCCTTG